>JAVHNL010000461.1:0-249000 GCA_031216105.1 Dalbergia cultrata
AGATTTGATGCTCATAAGGAATTTATTTCAGTTGAGGATTTGTATTAATATGTATATATTCTGATTCGATGCTCTAGAGAAGGCATGACTAAAGATAAAGAAAGTTTAAGAGTGGATCAAGAGGGTGTTGAAGTTAATGTCCCTGATGTAGCTCAAATGGCACAAGTTAGGGAGACAATAGCCAATGAGTTATGGAATAATTATCGCAATAATTATGGCAGATGATTGAAGACAGTCTTTTTTGCATTTTTTGGCTATGCGATATATTTCTCTTTACAATTGTATCTTTTTGACGGATTGATATATGAAGTATAACAAAGACAATGATTTACTAAAAAATAAAATATATTCTATATATATATATATATATATTTGTCATTACAGGTAATTTTTGTAGTAAAAGTTTCTTTTAGTATTTAATTAATATTATATATCACAAATTTAATATTTATGATTTATGTTTGATCACTTTAAAGCAAAAATTTCTATCAATTTTTCAAATAAGTAATAAAATAATACTATAGTGTTTAAATAGATATGCATGTACAAATCACAACTTAATAATTGATAACTATAATGATAATGACTTAAAAGTGAGCAATTTGTTTTATTCTTATTCTTATATTTTATGGAGGTATTTTTATAAATTTAGTTAGCAAATGGATTAATACAAATCAAATATATATATATATATCTTTTATTATTGCATAACAATTATAATGTTATTATCTTAAATTTGATTTTGAAAATATATTTTAAAATCTGACAAACCAAACATATTTTCATTATTTTCATTTTCTGAAAATAGGATATGCTCTTATGAACCAAATGCATTTCGTAATTTTGAAAATTTGAAAATGAAAATGCTTTTCAGAAAATGAAAATAGGAAATATTTTCACAAACCAAACGTGCTCTAAAATTTGCTGTTATTGTTGAAAACTGGAGTTGAAAAATTATAAATTCGTATTACGAAAAGTTATAAACTAATAGCAAAATGTTGTAAATCATTGCACAAAAAGTTATAAACCAATAGCAAAATGTTATAAACCAATTGAGGACACATACTAAACAGGTTCAAAATTAAATTTGTAATCTCACACATGAAGACTTAACTCATTCCAACATTTGTAAACTGTAATTAAACTTCTATTACATTACATATTAAAAAGTTGTAAACCTCTATTAAATTTGTTGTTTAGCTTGGTTTAAATATAACTTTTGCATACTGATTTATAGCTTTTTGCATATTAATTTATATATTTTTGTAATATAATTTTACATTTAATTTTGAATCTATTTAGTATGTGTCCTGAATTGGTTTACAATATTTTGCTACTGGTGTACAATTTTTCGTAACACGCATTTATAATTTTTTAACTCCAGTTTTCAGCAATAATAGCAAATTTCAACTTATAGCAGAGCTATTCTCAATTTGTTTTGTTACTAAAAATTCTTCTTCTTCCTCCTATGAACGATGAAGAACAAGAAAGAGAGAGAGAGAGAGAGAGAGAGAAAGAGATGAAATAAAGAGAGAGAAAATGAAGAAGTTGGTGAGTGAAAGAGAGAAACAAGAAAAAAAAAAGAGTAAACAAATTTTGAAAGCAAGGAAGAATGTTGCTTCTTCTTTTTCTTCCTCCTGTGAATGATGAAGAATGAGGGAGAGAACCTGATAAAGAGAAAAAAAAAATGAAAGCTTTGATAGGTGAGAGAGAGAAACAATAATGAGAGAGTGAACAGGTTAAAAGACGTTGTCTTTTTTTTTTTCTTTCTTTTTTTGCATTTTCATTTGTTCCCAAATTTGCCCTTTCGTATCCATGCCATCTCAAATATGTGAAATTTGTCATTTTTCTTGGTATAAGTAGCTGGTGTATGTTCAATGATAGTCATGTATCATTACTCATTAAGTAATAAAGTGCGAGCAAAGTATTCTTTCTATCAAGATCCGATAAATCAACTACCCCAACCACCAATTGGATGCTATATATTTAGGCCAACACAATTGATCGAGATGGTAATACAATTAAATAAATAAAAGGTAAGATATAAATAAGTGTGATAAGAAAACAAACAAATACAATTAAAGGGTTAAACTGTTGAAGAATGTTAGAAGAAATAAAAGCTAGGGATTCAGTTTCAGCTAATTTCTTATGGGTATTAATCTCTTAAAGTCTAATCAAATCCTCCTGTTCAATTGATGGAACAAACTTCAGCTTTTTTCTCCTAGCTGTGTGCTCTTTTTTTCCCCCTTCTCATACTTTTTTTTTTTGTATTTTTATTATAATAATAATAATAATATATTGTTGCCATCCTATCATTTCTCTTCAAATTATGCCGTAAAAATGACATAAACTTTTACATTGAGAGTAAAGTCAATTTTAAAGGGGAGGTATTGTAAGGAGTATAATGAGTCGAACTAGTCCAATTAGAGTTTGAAGCATGGAATAAAAAAAGGATGTCCTTATACCAAAAAAAAAAAGGATGTCTTTGAGAAAATATGGAAAAACCACAAACCAAAAGGACAAAAAAAAAAAAGCATATGTCTTGGAAGCATCTATTACTTGTTAGAACTGTCACCAAAGCTTAACATCTATTAGATATAAAATTACTCATATATCTTTATCCATTAGCTTAAACTTTTGGAAAATAATTTTTGTTATATGAATTAGTCTCCTTGACCAAGTGTTTATTCTTGTTATATCCCTATTATGATAAAATTGTTCAAGTTTCAAGCGTGAAAAATTGACATAAGTGTGAGGTGACTTGTTATACATAAAATCTTTTAGGTACCTTTATCCATCAGTTTAAGTTTTTGAATATATTATTCATGAAATCCTATCTTTAACTTGGAAGACCAAAGCCCAAACTAAGAATTCCAAGGAGACATAAATGGAGGATAGCATATGTGTCATAACCGAAGGAAAAAGAAAAAGAAAAAAATGAAGCGAGTTGCACCATGCACCTTAAGTGATGCGAACCACTGTAGTTCCCACTCCTTCTCTTTATTTTCTCTTCTCCCAGTAGAAATGTTGCATTTCCTTCTTCCCCTCTATTTTCTTCTTCTTCTCCCTTAGCTTCCCCCCTCTCATCCCTTCCTCCAGCCTTTCTTCATTTTTGTTGCTTTCTTCTTCAAGAGACATTTCCACGTCCATTATCATCACCTCCTCCTCATCCTCACCATCATAACCGCCCATCTCTCTCTCCCACTCCTCTACTCCACTTTTTCTCTCTAACTCCATTAGAGAGAGCTTGAAGCTTGTAAGGTATTGGAGTGATTTTCTTCACCAATTTTACTCTCCAAGTGGTAACTATGCTTCTAAACTGCTCTATTTAAATTGTTAAAGTTTCTAAATGTTTTTAGGATTTTGTTAGGGTTCTTGAACCCTTAAATTTGGGGTTTTTGGTGATTTGGGGCTAATTGATGTTAATTGATGTTAATTGATAGTGTAGTTAGCTCACAAATATTAATATTGTCTTGTGCCTAGAGCGGTAGAGCAATCTGATGTCAACACTTGAGTTGGTGGCATCAAAGGAACTGTTCTTCGATTCTTTGAACCAATATATGTGAGTGGATAGTGTATCTCTAGGTTACTTTATGCATCATAATTATTGATTATAAATTTAGAATTATATGAAGAGTTTAAAGTATATCGATATATGAGAAAATGATTTAATTATAAAAAGGGGTGCTTTATGTTTGAAATGAGAAATTTTCAATTGGAGACCAAAATTTGATTATTATGCTTGTTTAAATATTTTTAGTCAAATTGTAACAAATATTGAATTTTTAAAACATATTATATAAAATATCAAATTTGACTTTATCTTATATGTCTCATATAACTTGAGAATGGGTTTTATATTGTAAGAATATCCAGAATTTGGAGTTGTGTTGGAAATATGAATGACTGTATTTGTGAGAATTGTTGAGTTGATAATTATGATATTGAAATAGAGATTATGAAACTATAAGATTGAAATTGATAGAAATGTTTTGGGAGTGAACCTAAGTAGAAACTGTAGCTAACGGCAGGGATATTAGCCTTGGTGTACCATGCAACTCCAGTTAGCAGATGTGGTGCTAACTCGCACATAGTTGCAGCTATGTCTGGACTTGTATTTGGCTATAGGCCAACTCCAGTTAGCAGATGTGGTGCTAGCTCGCACATGACTTTGGTCATGTCCGGACTTGTATGGCTACGGGCCAACTCTAGTTAGCAAGTGTGGTGCTAACCTGCACATGACTTCGGGTCATATCTGGACTTGTTATTATTTTTGCTTCGGATAACTCCTTATTATATTTGAGTTTATGTGATTATGTAAAGCTATATCATCAAGAATTCTCATGATATGGCTAGATCCGTATTTTTATGAGTACATATACATTATTATATTATAATGTTTTATGATTGCATTTAGTAAACTATGGATATCTTATCTCTCACTGAGTTACAAAACTCACCCTGTTGTCTTTCCATTTTTTTTCAGATACAGTTGCTGGTGCTGGTTCTCGTGTTCCTCCGGCACAACTTTAGTGAATCTTAAGTTGGTGAGCCTTTTCATAAAGGTCATCTTTGTTGTCTTTCACTTGTAGTTTCAAATTGCTTCATACGTCACAGGCAGGGTTCTTGGATCTATGTTATGCTTAGGTTTGAGATTTTATTACTTAGCTATCTAAATTATGTTACAAAAGGATTTGTAAACTTAATTTAGTTTATGTTTGAACTATATAATGTATTATGTTTAATAGAGTTATAAAACTAACTTGGTATTCTGGCTGGACTATGTTGAAATATTATTATATGCTGGAAGGGCACATTCAGAGAATGCTTGACACTCATTTGCTGAAATTTAAATTGTAAATGTTGCAGGTTGTATTTTATTTGGGGAATGCCCGAAAAACAGAGGAAACTCTGTCCATTTTTCTAGAAATTTTGGTGTTTTAAGGCTTGTTAGGGAAGGTGTTTCCTATGCGCTAGTCATGACATAAGCTGGGTTATGACAATATGCCTAGATTCCCTTGGTTGTCAAAAGCAAGGCGAGGAAGATGAAGACGTTCTTGGTGAGTAGGGTGTCTTTCGTAGACATGGGAACTACAAGAACTATCTTGTGAAATGGAAGGGAAACCAATTTAAGAAACCACACTTGGTTTACTGCAGCTGACTTTCAATCAATAGTCTAGAACTATTCAAGACATATCAACCCTTTCACTCATTGAAGATGATTTGTGTCCAAGTTAGGAGAACTTTGCAGAAGAATAATTATCAATTAAGAATAATAGATATTTAATCTCCCAAAAGTCATTAGTCTTGTAGTGTTGAGCCTAGAAGACTAGCTAGAACTGGTCAAGAGTTTTGGTTCATGTATTTAATCAAGTCTAGATCCGTTTAATATTGTAGTTAAGGAGAAATACTTGTATGCTCTTAGAGCACATTTAATACATGCTCAAGGAATATCCACAACTATTTATTTTCATTTATATGCTTAATAGCTGCATAAAAAAAAAATCAAAATGAATGATTGTAAATGTTCCTGTAACACATATTTTATGTGCTCAAGGAGCATATAAATATTTCTCCTAATTAAGTATCCCAATATATTGAAGTAGAGTTAGCAAAGGCTAGACATAATCATTCCCTAATTTACTTTCAAGGTGTTCAGAATCATATTCAATAAAGTTCATAGTATATTTCCTCTGGTGTTCTTATACATAAAAAGCTAATTTCATACTATAAATCTTGCACCTAAACTCTATCTTCATCAAAGTACAATAAGCAGGAGATAAAACGCAATGCATAAGGTGCACAAACAGATCAACTAGGGTCAGATAAATGATCCACTACCGGGGCTCTAAAATTGTAACACTCATTTCGTTGGTTGAAGAAGACACCTATTTGCTAGAATAATCTACTTCAAGAGAGTAATTCCCAGTAAGGAAAGTAGGCTCCTTAGGTTCGGGCAAGGCACCCTCACTGCCCAACATCAAAACCACATTTGACATACTTGGTCTATCCTCAGGGTGCTGTTGCACACAAGGAAGACTAATGTGGATGCAACGCAATGCTTCTGACACGACATAGGACTTCTCCATGCAAGAATCAATTAAGTCTAAAGGCCTGCTCTCTTTCCAAAATATCCATGCCTAAAACATGCAAAAGACATGTCATTCTCAAGGTTTTTTACTTGTAACTTGTAAGAGGAAATGACAAACTCCTTGAGTCCTTTTTCACTTACGAGTCCAATAAGGTTTGTACTATTGTTCGAATGGGAAACTCCTCTATTCTTCTTTCCACTTACTATCTCCAAAAGTAATACACCAAAGCTGAAGACATCAGATTTTATTGAGAATAGTCCATGAATAGCATATTCTGGAGCCATATATCCACTTAAATCATTAAAAAAAAAAAGAAGCAAAAGAATGGTTCAAATCATCATTGGGTGAAGGTATAAACAAATAAAGAACTATGTTGTCATGTCAACTCACTATGTTCCAACCACCCTCTTTGTATTTCCTTCAGTCTGGTCTCCCCCCAAAGTTCTAGCCATGCCAAAGTTAGATATTTTAGGGTTTAACTCGCTATCAAGTAAAACATTACTTGCTTTAAGATTTCTATGTATTATCCTTAACCTAGAATCTTGATGAAGATATAGTAGTCCTCGAGCAACTCCCCATATAATGTTGTAACGGTTATACCAATCTAAAACTCTAGGTTTCACATTATTTGGCAAGACAAATAGCATAATTAGCTCATTACAATCAAACAAACACAAATTATTGTAAGCAATGGGACAAAAGGTGGCAAAATGAATGAGACAGTGGGGAGGAAACTTGTAAATGAAAAGGAAAATTAAAATTCAAAAGATGTTAAGTGATCTAAACCAAAGATTAACGAGTCCAAACTTCTATTGGGCATGCATTCATAAACAAGCATCTTCTCTTCTCCTTGAATACTACAACCAAGAAGCTTAACTAGGTTTCGATGTTGAAGTTTGGCAATCAACATGACTTCATTTTTGAATTCGATCAATCCTTGTCCAAAACTTTGTGATAGCCTCTTCACAGCAATTTTTTGCCCATCTTCTAGGGTACCCTGTAATTTCTTGTACTTAATTACATATGCAATGTATGAACAAAATTAAAGAATTATAATTAAGTTCTGTGTTCGTTAAACCAGAATGCTGCATAATTACCATGTATATGGTCCCAAATCCCCTTTCTCTAAGTTTATTGTTGATTGAGAAGTCATCTGTTGCTTTCACAATAGTAGCAAGGTCAAAGATCGGAAGCTCCAAGTCTTCTTTTTGGCTTTCATCATTATTCTTTACCAGGAAGTTGTTGTCTGTTTCCTTAGCCGTAAATACAAAATAGTAAGCTATTAAACTATATCTATAGCATTATCTAGAATTAGTCCTTTGAAAGAATTGAGACTATATGCTTCTTTGTATGATTGACAACAAACATAGGAATGACTTGCACTATATTGTCCCAAGCAACAACTTACATTAAAAATTTGCAACAGAAAAAAGTGCAGAAGATAAAAAATGAAATGAAAATATAAGGGCTTGACTAGCTAGCTAAACCTAAACATCGATATTAGGCTGTAAATGAATTAGGATGGAACTGAACATCGAATGTGACGGCTTCAAAACCCTGCCCCCAAATAGTCATGAATTATAAATGAAAGAATAAGTATACTCGCTAGAGTCATTAAAATTTGATTGACGTTCTTGTTCTTAAATTCTTATGTCACTGCGAATTCCTTAAATTGAATTTGAGTCAGAGACCGTCAAAGCTACCTCTGAATCTTATCATTCTCTTGCCAAGACAGCACAATACCAGAATCACCACAAGAACTGAGGCACCGATGATGACTTTCACTGCCACCTTCTTGTTCTTCCCTTCTTTGGCAGCTTCATGATTTATGGAAAAAAAATTAATTAAATTAAATTAACAGAGTCAGTCATGAACCATCGAAAAGTATGAAGTTATTATGGCAAAAACATAGCCAATAAAGTTGAGCGAAAAAATCATTTCAATACAACATCAATCACATGAGAGAGATCAAGACCTTACCACTCTCTGAGATTTTCATTCGAATATAAACATCCTATCCTCCATCGGTAAAGGTTCTGATATCCTTGAGGTCACCAAACCACATCAAACAGCCACTACCTCCTCCTCTAACATCTGAATTTGCATAAGCTGTGCAGGAACAGTTCTCTAAGCATTTATCCCTGCATTGATTGAGATTCATACTCTTATTGACCCAAGAATGTGACGTATCTGGATATTTCAGCCCAGTTAATTTCAAAAACCCATCTTTGCTCCTATCCTCACAGCTCAATTGCTCTCTGAGTGAACATCCTTGAGTCCAATCCATCATGTCCCAACTTTTTTGTGATTTTGGCTTAAACCCCGTTAAGCACTGGCACACTGGCAAGTTACTTATGACACAATTTGCATTTGGACCGCAAAGATTGTAATAGTCACAGTAGTCTCTTGGCACAGATCCATAAGGCCTCCAATCTCGAGCTTCTTCGATCCATTTGTAGCCATAGCGACCAGATGAGGTTTGATTCATGTAAAGTTTTGAAATCACTGACTTATTCTTAAGGTTGTATGTGAAGTACACCTCATCCTTGTTGGAGATGAACTTGTATTCAAAGACTGGATTGGCCTTCAATTCCGGGGCACCGCTGAATTGATTGCCATTCCATGGACCACCACGGTAGAACAATTTTGACCCTTTCAAAAATATTCCTTGAGGAACACCTTCAAGTGAGATTCCCCAAGAAAAATCTCCTGGTGATGGATCATCCCACTTCTTCCAAGAAGTTACACGCCTCTCAAGACCAGTCTTCAGGTCCCAACCCAGCTTCATTCCTGGCAACAGTGTATCAGAAGGGTAATCAAAGCTCTGCCACAAGTAGTTCTCAGGATCTTGGTCTCCCTCATACCTTAGCACCAAATTCCCATCATCTAAGAGCTGAGCAATGGGATTGACAACCTTCCTTGTTGATTTTGCTGACCAAACCACAGTCCCATTCTAGTTAACCAGCTCAAGATTCCCATCATTGTTTATGTGCAACATGCTAGAGTTGTCTTTGACAGGGTTAGCTCCATTTGCAACCCAAACAAGAGTCTTTTCTGGGATAGGCTTGTACCATATCCCCAAGTAACGGTTTGTAGCATTTCCTGGGCTGAAGAAACCCAACACAAACCTTCCATCCTCAGAAACCAAGGTCTTGCCTTCAGAAAGTGTCTCGGACCGGGATATGGAATCAGCTGCATTTGAGAGGTGAAAAAAGAACAGACGAACCTTTGTAAGAGCAGACAAAAATGAAAGATTCTTCATGGCTTGACAGTCAGTGATTATTCATGCTTTAATAGAGGCACTGTGTTTTCCTGACTTTTAAAGGAAAATTGTGATGCAGATACTTCAAAATAGTCGATATAACCATCATAAATACATGTCATCATATTGTGTACTTGATACTTTTGGATACTCCTATTTAGATACTCCTATCAATACCCGTGTAACATGTGGGGTCCAGCCGTGGGCCCCATGCACTATTGAAAATTGAAAGAAAACGGGGGAGAAGAAAGAAATTTTCAACGCATGCACAGTAATTTTTACTGTGCACGCGTGATGATTTCAAGAGCCGAGAAAGAAGAAGCTGAAAACGTTGAAGGAAGGAAAGCCATCATTGCTACAGTTAGAAGTTTGAAAACAAAATGTCACGTAATGCATTTTTTCTTCCTTTACGGTGCCAACCTTTGCAGGTTCATACTGTAGGGACCTCTATAAATAGAGGCAACGAAGCAGCTGAAGAACAACAACAAGCAGCGAGAGTTAGAGAGCTGCAGAGAGAAAAATATACAGAGAGTATTATTTTTCTGAGAGTGAGAGAGAATAATAGAGAGTGTGAGAAAATCCCAAAGAGTGTAGGGTGTGGGTATATACACCGGGAATATTTTTTGGGTATCATCATTATTACTCCTTGGTACTGCAAAATTGTAGTGTTTGAATAGGAGGGTTCTCACTGGGATACACTATATTTATCTCTTGGGTTGGAGAGTGTGGAAAGGATATTTTGTAATTATCCTGAGTATAGTGAAATATTCTTCGGAGTTTGTCCCATGGTTTTTCCTCCGGTATTTGGGGGTTTCCACGTTAAATATTCGGTGTGCAAATTTCTTGATACTGTGTGAATAGTACTATTCATGAATAGTGACCAGTGGGCCCACTATAGAAAAATTTACTATTCATCCTGATTCATATTTTCTCTGCGCTGCGCCGATTGGTAGATTTAATTCTATCAGATTTAGTTTTGGTACTCATTGCCACACATTGGCATCATTTAATTGCACTGCGAATCAATCTCTGAGCCCAACAAGTGGTATCAGAGCTTTGGTACGGTGGGATTTATTCTTAGTATGCTCTGTGGTTGCAGTTTAATCTGATCTTCCACATCAGAAAAGAATTTCTCCCTGGTACTTGAAGAGCCACTTGGTGTCAGAAGTGGGATAGAGCTCAAGATTGTGCTGTGGAAATTAAATGGAAGAGAATATGGGTACCATGATCAAGCTAACAGCAGCAAATTACTTCATCTGGAAGCCAAAAATGGAGGATATACTTTTCTATAAGGATTTATATGATCCTGTAGAGAAGGGAGATGCAAGGCCAGTAGAAGTGTCTGAAGAAAATTGGAAAAAGATGCACCGGAAGGCCATTGGGTTAATTAGGCAGTGGGTGGATATCAGTGTATTCCACCATGTGGCCACAGAGACGAATGCACATACTCTGTGGAAGAAGTTAGAAGATCTCTATGAGAGAAAGACTGCACAGAATAAAGCTTTCGCAATTAGAAAGTTGGTAAATCTCAAGTACATAGATGGAAGGTCTGTTGCTGAGCACTTGAGTGATTTCCAAAATATGGTGAATCAGTTAAGCACCATGTAGATAGTGCTGGATGACGAGTTACAAGCACTATTACTTTTGAGTTCTTTGCCGGATAGCTGGGAGACCTTGGTGGTGTCACTGAGCAATTCTGCTTCAAGTGGAAAACTGTCTTTAGTCCAAGTCAAAGACAGTATGTTCAATGAAGAAACCAGAAGAAAGGACTTGGTGGGAATTGATAATTCCCAGGCCCTTGTCACGGAGAATAGGGGGAGAAGCAAGAGCAGAGGGCGGTCCAGAAAACTAAAGGATCGATCGCAGTCCCAGTCAAGAAGAAGGTTTAAATGTTACCATTGTGGCGAAGAAGGGCATATCAAAAGGAATTGTAAGGCTTGGAAGAATAGAGGCAATAAAAATCGGAGAAGTCAAGACGCGGCTGATGATGAAAATACTACAACCCCTGTGATAAATGGGGAAGTGATGGTGCTTTCTTTTGTAGATGAAGAATGTAGTGTTGCAGATTCATGTGTTGAATGGGTCGTTGACTCAGCGACTTCATTTCATGCCACTCCCAACAAGGAATTTTTTACTTTGTACAAAGAAGGAGACTTTTGCAAAGTGAATATGGGCAATAAAAGTAATTCTAACATTTTGGGGATTGGTGATGTGTGCATTCAAACAAATATAGGATGTACACTGACATTGAAGAACATGCGACATGTGCCGGATTTACGCCTGAATCTGATCTCCGTGCATGCTCTGGATCTAGCCGGATATCACAATAACTTTGGTGATGGCAAGTGGAAGCTCTCCAAAGGTTCGATGGTGATTGCCAGAGGAAAAACATACAACACTTTGTATAAGACTCAAGTTAAGCAGATCGGAGGGTTGAATACAGTTGAAGACGATGCTTCACCAAATTTGTGGCATAAAAGACTGGCTCATATGAGTGAAAAAGGATTGCAGATTTTGGCTCGGAAATCCCTCATTCCTTATGCCAAAGGTACAAAGTTAAATCCTTGTGATCATTATTTATTTGGCAAGCATCATAGAGTATCTTTCAGCAAAAGGTTGAAGTTGAAGAAGAATATTTTGGATATGGTTTACTCTGATGTATGCGGTCCCATGGAGGTGGAGACTCTGGGTGGTAGCAGATATTTTGTGACGTTTATTGATGATGCTTCACGAAAAGTGTGGGTGTATTTCCTAAAGAGGAAGGACCAGGTGTTTCAATACTTCAAGAGGTTTCATGCTATGGTGGAGAGAGAAACTGGGAAACCTTTGAAGTGTCTTCGCAGTGACAATGGGGGAGAGTACACTTCTCATGAATTCAAGAACTATTGCTCTGAACATGGTATGAGGCATGAGAAGACAGTTCCTAGCACCCCACAGCATAATGGTATGGCCGAAAGAATCAACAGAACCATTATGGAGAAAGTCAGATGTATGTTGAGAATGGCTAAGCTACCTAAGCCATTCTGGGGTGAAGCTGTTCAAACGGCATGCTACCTGATTAACAGATCTCCGTCTGTTCCTTTGGGCTTTGACATTCCAGAGAGAGTATGGTCCGGACATGATGTTAGTTACTCTCATCTGAAGGTGTTTGGATGCAAAGCCTTTGCTCACGTAAGTAAGGAGCAGAGATAGAAGCTTGATGATAGAGCCATTCCTTGCATATTTATGGGATATGGAGATGAGGAATTTGGCTATAGGCTATAGAATCCGGAAAAGAAGAAGATTATTAGAAGCAGAGGCGTAGTGTTTCATGAGCAAGAAACTATGTCGGATTTTGCTGTTTCAGAGAAAACTGATGAAACTGGTGGTAAGGTTGATTTTACACCAGTCTCTCTTCCTAAAGAAAATGCCACAACAGGGGGAGAGGTTCAAGATCATGGGGTTGATGATGAGCCAGCAATTGAGGATGCTGAAGATGGAGGAGGTGTTGAGCAGGGGGAGCAAGCTCAAACACCACAGCTTAGAAGATCTAATAGAGTGCCACAACCATCCAAGAAGTACCCCAGATCGGAGTATATCCTTCTCACTGATGAGGGGGAGCCAGAGAGTTTTGAAGAAGTTCAGACTCATAAGGATAAAGTTCAGTGGATCAAATCCATGCAAGAAGAGATGAATTCCTTGCAGAAGAATAATACTTATGAGCTGGTAAAACTCCTTGAAGGCAAGAAAGCCTTAAAGAACAAATGAGTGTTCAAGCTGAAGAAAGATGGTAACAAGCTAGTGAAGTACAAGGCTCGCTTGGTTGTAAAAGGCTTTGGTCAAAAGCAAGGGATAGATTTTGACGAGGTTTTCTCTCCAGTTGTCAAAATGAGTTCTATTCGAGTGATTCTCGGATTAACGGCTAGCTTGGATTTGGAGCTTGAGCAGTCAGACGCAAAGACCGCGTTTCTCCATGGTGATTTGGAGGAAGTTGGAAAGGAGCTGATGGTTTGGATCAGTTGGTTTAGATCAAACATGAATGACATGGTGTTTGTTGGATCTATGTGATGGGTCCCTTGTGTCGAAAGTCTTCCTGGCAAAGTGGAGACCAGGTGGCGTGTCCCGAATATCGGCGGTACAAATGAAAAGAGCATGTTAAGCCAGTGATGAGGCTTGTAGATGATGCTCTTGTGTTAGCATCATTAAATGCTTGAGAAATGCAAGGTTATTGCATGAAGAAAGTTGTAGCACGAGATAAACTTCAATTTCGTGCCAAGTTAATCGGTATGAATCTCAGATGATTTTTCCCAGATTATTCCCCCATCAGCTGGAGGGGGAGAACTGTGGGGTCCAGCCATGGGCCCCATGCACTATTGAAAATTGAAAGAAAACGGGGGAGAAGAGAGAATTTTTCAACGCATGCACAGTAATTTTTACTGTGCACGCGTGATGATTTCAAGAGCCCAGAAAGAAGAAGCTGAAAACGTTGAAGGAAGAAAAGTCATCATTGCTACAGTTAGAAGTTTGAAAACAAAATGCTGTGTACGCATTTTTTCTTCCTTTACGGTGCCAACCTTTGCAGGTTCATACTGTAGGGACCTCTATAAATAGAGGCAACGAAGCAGCTGAAGAACAACAACAAGCAGCGAGAGTTAGAGAGCTGTAGAGAGAAAAATATACAGAGAGTATTATTTTTCTGAGAGTGAGAGAGAATAATAGAGAGTGTGAGAAAATCCCAAAGAGTGTAGGGTGTGGGTATATACACCGGGAATATTTTTTGGGTATCATCTTTATTACTCCTTGGTACTGCAAAATTGTAGTGTTTGAATATGAGGGTTCTCACTGGGATACACTATATTTACCTCTTGGGTTGGAGAGTGTGGAAAGGATATTTTGTAATTATCCGGAGTATAGTGAAATATTTTTCGGAGTTTGTCCCGTGGTTTTTCCTCCGGTATTTGGGGGTTTCCACGTTAAATATTCGGTGTGCAAATTTCTTGATACTGTGTGAATAGTACTATTCATGAATAGTGACCAGTGGGCCCCACTATAGAAAAATTTACTATTCATCCTGATTCATATTTTCTCTGTGCTGCGTCGATTGGTAGATTTAATTCTATCAGATTTAGTTTTGGTACTCATTGACACACATTGGTATCATTTAATTGCATTGTGAATCAGTCTCTAAGCCCAACATAACACAGGACAGAAAATAAAGCTTACAACCACGAAACTCCCTGCTTCAACGGTTGAAAATGTGGCGTCACCACAAAATATGCGCTTGTGTGTATGTGTTGCAGAGATGACGAAATCTTGTTAGAATATGGCATCAGATTCTCTTCAATATGGCATCAGATTCTCTTCAGTTGTAGGAAAAACTGCAGAGGATCTAGAGATTAGTACCCCCCCCCTTCTCTCTCTCTCTCGAGATATATATATATATATATATATATATATATATATTCTAGCTTTGATAAAATATTAGAAGGGCAAGTAATCATGGAAATTTGTGTGGGGATTTTGGACAGCCATAAAACAGTGAGAAGAGAGCATAAAGGTGATGGGGGTAGATAGGATGACGAATGACAAAGTGGAAGCGTGTGTATATATAGAGACGAAGATGTCTGGTTTTTCTAGGAAGGAGCGGGCACTATACCTTGCGTAGGTGCAGGCATAGCATTGGCTCTTAACATAGATATGAGAAAATTTTACAAAAAATAATGATTAAAAATTTTGAAACACGTATTATAATATCTGTTAATATGACTTTCATACCAGTTATTTAAAACCTACGTATTTACATTATAAAAAAAATCTAATGATAAATTAAATTTCCCTATTAATAATAACAATATTTGACTCTAACACTCATTACTTAAAATATTACTCTCTCTATGCTTGAATAATTATTCATTTTTAACTATATACTGAAATTCAAAAAATAACTGGTAAAATATCAATGTCAATAAAAATTAAAAATAATTTACTGAATTATCTTTATTTCTTTTCAATATTTTAACTTTCTCTTTCCTCATTTACTAATGAATCAGTAGTATTTAATACTAGTATTATTAGAAAAAATTCATACTACATAAATTTTTTAAGTAGATAATTATTTCTAGACAAAACAAATTTTTTGAAATGGATAATTATTCAAGGATAGAGAGAGTATATAAACATATTTTATATTATCATTACAATAAAATTAAACTTTTATGAAATAAAAGTAATTTGTTTGAATTTATACTATCAGCATAAAAAAAGTTACACAAATATATAATAATGTATTACTATATCAACAAGAGAGTTTGACTCAATCATCTACTATCTTAAAAATTTTAAAAATAAAAATATATAATTGAATGACATTGAGTTTTACATAATCTGTGATGGTGGTCTGATATCAACGATAGTGATCCGATGATCTTCGATGCTGGTGGTGGTGGCGGTGGCGGTGCAGCATCGGGGTATATGATCCGGATAACATCGGTGATCGCATGACAATTGTAATGATTTAGGATTAATTAACATATAGATAACATATAGTGATGGTACCTATTACCATCATAAAAACTCGACTTATACCGATAGATTTCATTGTGTCACTATAGGTTTTAGTGACAGAACTAAAAACCATCACAAATAATCACAAGGTAATTACTCACGGAAACTATTCTATCACTATATTTTAGAGTAAAGGTCTTTTTCCATGGGTATAACTTATAGTCACACTTTTATTGATTTTTAATTTTCTATAGGTATAAATTACAACCACACTTTTGTTGAATTTAATTTTTTCGTGGATATAGCTTATAATGATATTTTTTGTGGGTATAAAAAAAATTAAAATTTAGAATTCATTTTATGTATTTAAATTTATATATAGAAGGATAAAAATCATATTAAAAAAAGACTCCAATTACATTAAAAGTAAAATAAGTCTTAAAGTAATAGGTATCTCAATATTACAAATAAATAGAATCATATCAATCTAAAAAGTACATATGTCATGCTCCCATAAAGTAAATATTGTGCAAACAAAATATAATTCCAAAATATGATTGGCACGAATCACCAACAATTAACAAAGATGAGTATCTTCGCTTCTAGTTATCACCTGCAAATTATAATGAAGTATTAATATTGCTGTATGTATTTAACAAAATTAACATCAACCTTAATGAAAATTATCCAAATTAAGTACATACTATACTCACAATCTTCTTCATTGAAACTTTGAGATCTTGAATTGTTTTGATCATTTGGCTTACTTGAAACATCTGGAACCTATAAAAAAATATACAAATTTTAAATATATATGGTAGTAATAAAATAGTATTTGGCAACACAGAACCAATATCAAACAAGGAACCAATAATTCTTTCAACTTATTATTATGACTTAAGCATATGAAATATGGTCCAGGAATCAGTAACTGGGATCAGAATAGCCACATACACAGGCAAAGCAAATTCAGATGTGTCTTCCTCTTAAGACCGTCATGTTTCTCCTACTAGCAAGGGAAATTCTTGTTCTATATATTCTATATAGTCATAAAGAAAGTCAAGGCTTCAAGCTGCATAATTATCCTAATTACATAAGAATGTTTTACACGCTCCTTACGTTCCACAACCAAATCTGTCCCTGTCCAATCACAAGTAGCATGCATCTCCGTAATCATTGCATATTAGCTTGCTTTTAATGTATCTACTGTACCACCTTTCACCAGCGATATTTTAACAACTTTAATAAAGTAATCCAACTATCTCTGATTTCTGAACCAAAGAAAAATAAGAACCAAAAAAGCACTCAATCATTGTAAATGTACCTTCAATTTCTTCCTCATAGCCAAATAGGTTTTCATTTCATTTTGTAACCTGAAAACAAGAACAACTTGTAAATAGCATTCAACTTTCATCCTGTTCACTACAGCATGTTTGGTATTGGTACCTTCTCTTTTTGAGTCAAAATAGTGTTCAAAGCCTTTTCATGAAGAGAACTGAAAAGAGAAAACATGTGTATCCGGTGCTTTGTTCTTTCCTCTACAGAAAGATGCTCCGGAAATAAATCATCAGTGTTAGGATAATGACAGCAAATGTACAAAGAATATGAAACTGATCTGAGTATTATTGATTTGTAATTGTGTATCATACAGAAACGTATCACAGCCTTATATACACAAAGGCTATACAAAAGCTGTTAAAGAATGATAGAAATAACTAACAAATAACTAACCCATAACAAACTAATATTTACACGTGATAATAATAATATTACATGTGATAATAGTATGTATCTTATCAGCCCCCCTCAAACTCATGAGAGGAAAGAATTTCAACTCTGAGTTTGTGTCTTAAATAGAGAAATCTTGTGCTGGAGACTAGTTTTGTTAGTATATCAGCAGCCTGCTCTTCAGAAGGAACATGAAAAACTTGAACATGTTGTTGAGTGAAACGATCACGAACAAAATGCAGATCAATCTCGAAGTGCTTGGTGCGATTATGAAGAATAGGATTGGCAGCAAGCATAACAGTACTCAAATTATCACAGTATATCTTTGGTATAGTTGGAAGAGAAACATGAAGTTCAGAGACTAAGGACTTTATCCATGAAATTTCAGCAATAATAGATGCCAAAGACCAATATTCAACTTCTGTACTTGATCTTGATACAACAGTTTGCTTCTTAGATAACCAAGAAATGATATTAGGACCAAAATAAATGCAAAAACCAGAAGTTGAACGTTTGTCATCAGGGTCTGAGCCCCAATCAGAATAAAAAAAAAGCAGTGATAGGAAGAGAGGAGGAAGGTTGAAACAGAAGACCATGAGTTAAGGTGACTTTTAAGTATCTAAGAATGTGTTTTACAGCCTTCCAATGTGAGATAAGTGGGGAATGCATAAATTGACAGATTTATTAACTAAGAAGGCAATTTTTGGGCGGGTAATAGTATCATACTGAAGACTTCCTACAATGGAGCGATAGAGAGTAGGATTGTCAAAAGGATTTGAGCCTAGTTTAGTGAGTTTAATACCAGAAGTCATTGGGGTGGGAAGAGATTTGCTGTCTTGAAGATTAGCACGAAGAAGGAGAGCATTAATATATTTAGTTTGAGATAAATATAAAGAGCCATTAGGTAATTTGTCAGTGATACGAGCTTAAGAGGGCAAAATAGACATTTCAAGACTTATTGGCTTAATTTACATCAAGCATATGTTCCAGTCATGTTAGGTCAGATCTGGTTTATTTGTTTTATTTTATTAGTTTCTTTATTTTAAAATGTTTCAAGACTTGTTTTATTTTATTTTTATGTTTGTTAAGCCCAGTTAGTAGTGTAGTGATTTGGGCCTAGTCTAGTAAGGTTAGGAAATAAATTTAACCTAAATAAGAGGTATAAATACCTCCAAACTTTGCAGTCATTTCAATTTTGATTTTGAATGAAATTTCTATGGTTTCTTTTAGAAACTTTGTGTGTGCAAGTGAGGTTGAGTGATTCCCTTATCTTGTTACATCAGGAAGCTGAATAGAGGATTGGAAGGTAGAGTGATTCCCTTGTGATATTTTATTTAGTTTTCAATCCTATCTTCCATATCAATTGTGTGTTGGGGTTTCTGGGTCTTAATATCCATGGGTTTCCGCATCAGTTAGCCTCAATGCCTAAGAAATAACGCAGCTGACCAAGATCTTTTAAATAAAAAATATTATGAAGTTTAGTAATAAGAGTATGAATAGCAGAGGTTGAAGAACCAGTGATAAGGATGTCATCAACATAAATGAGAATAAAGATGATATAATGAGCAGTGGATTTAATAAAAAGAGAAGGATCACAAGTGGTGGAATGAAAACCAAAATGAAATAAGATAGAAGAGAGTTTAGCAAACCATGATCAAGGAGCCTATTTAAGGCCATAAAGAGCTTTATTTAATTTGCAAACAAGATGAGGGCCACCTACTTGAAAGCCTACAGTTTGATGCATAAAGATAAGTTCATTGAGATCACCATTTAGAAAAGCATTTGTAAAGTCAAATTGATGAATTGGCCACTTGGAGGAGACAGCAATAGTCAGTAAGATTCGGATAGTAACAAGTTTAATGACAGGACTAAAGGTCTCATGAAAGTCAACACCCTCTTCTTGATGATATCCTTTAGCAACCAGCCGAGCTTTATGCTTGAAAATGGAACCATCAGGATTATCTTGTTTCCTCCATTTGGTAAATTCAGGATTAATGGTGTGAGAGGATGCATCTTCTTCTGTGAGAAATGTCTTTGGAATAGGTGCATCTTTGATGAATTCTTCAAGATCATAACCAATGATTGTAGCTAAAGCTTCTTGTTGCCATGGTAGATAATTGTCTTCATCTAGTTTGAAGGAAACTGGGTTTGCAAAAGTTTGAACAGAGGAAAAGGAAGAAGAAGTAATGGAAGATGATGGAGCCATGGATCAAGAAAAGCTCATGATACCATGTTAGGATAATGACAGCAAATGTACAAAGAATATGAAACTCATCTGAGTATTATTGATTTGTAATTGTGTATCATACAGAAACGCATCACAGCCTTATATACACAAAGGCTATACAAAAGCTGTTAAAGAATGATAGAAATAACTAACAAATTAAATAACTAACCTATAACAAACTAATATTTACACGTGATAATAATAATATTACATGTGATAATAGTATGTATCTTATCAATCAGCAAGAACAAACTCCACGTTCTGTGACCTAAAATCATACGAAATACATTTATATCAGCCAATAAAACTCTAATTTGGATTCGACTAGCAATCTAGAGTGCATAAGCTCAGGGGAACTCCCTGCAATCTTTATCAAAACGGAGCATCATAATTTTACATGGGATCTCTTCAAAGCGATCACTGATTAGCTTGCTGCCTTCACAACATTTCTTGCAGGAATCTTGATGTACTTCAATCAACTTCTGCATGGCCCTCTTTCTAAAAGATATCTGAAAAGGAATCTTTAATGGTCAGGAATTCTATATTTTGTCCTTCAGCAAGAAAAAAGATTCAATAGCTCATGCCTTTTTATCCCGAAGTCTTTCTGAGGCTTGAGATATTAGTTTGGATGGAACAAGTTTCAGGTTTGACCTGGAAATATCACAGTCAACAAGAACAACCTGCATTCTCACTCGGTCATCAAAGTCTACTAATCGACCTTCAACAGCAGCTGCTTGGTTGAAAGGTTATTAGGAGTTACTTGGATGAAATAAGAGGGCATTTAATTAATGTACATGGAATCAAACTGCATAATATCAATAAAGAATACACAATGACAAGAATATCTGTTGAGCAGCTTACCGATAATTTCATGTGACTCTCTCCTATAGGGATTCGCCACATAGAAATCTTTTGCACATTGTAGAGCACCAATTCTAACATCCACAGATTTATCAGAAAATCTTTTCAAAAACTCCACTTCTGTGAAACATACTTTTCAGGAAGCGCAAAGAGCTTTCCCAACCAAATTAACAGCTTTTATTCGAACATCAACCTGATCAGCCTATGAAGAGGGTGAAGAATTTATTATTAAATAAAAGGTAAGAACATCAATTGGAAACCTAGACAGTAAAAATAGTAAAAGGGTGTAGAAAGCAAACTCGTGTGGCTTCCTAGACAGTTAAAGTTCATTTTTCACATGTAATTAGATTAGCGCATATTTAATTAGAAAGTGGATACTAAAATTGAAATTGAAAGTTGATCAAACAAAAAGCTTGCGTATCCTAAATAGTTGGTGGAACCCTAGAATTTTTCATGGTTGCCACTCCATAATTAGAGGAAACGTGTGTTTTATCTCTTTCTTGTGCATTCCTTTGTATATGTTGGAAAGGAAGAATAGGATGTTAGAGCCTTTGACTCAAGCAAATTCCATAGTTTCTGAAATTACTATTATCCATTAGCTATATTTGTTTTGTTGTCACCTGCACTAATTTCTCTTCCTCAATCCAATGCATGTTGTTCTTTCATGCACGGTGTCGGAAGAACAAGAAAGGGATAAAACACCCCATTCCTCTAATTATGAAGTGGCAACCATGAAAGATTCTAGGGCCACCAACTATTTAGGATATGCAAGCTTTTTGTATGATCAACTTTCAATTTCAATTTTAGTATCCACTTTCCAATTAAATATGCACTAATTTAATCCAATTAAATATCAACTTTCACATGTAAACTTCATTTTTCACAAACATTTGCTGAATAAATACATTAATCAGTTCAGTTTAAAAGTGAATGATGGTACAAAACTAATGACAATGAGATTAGTGGCAGAAGTACCTGTTAGGTGACCAAACTAGAGTTCGACCCCCTAGAAGCTTTGCAAACTAAATGGCCAGCTGAAATAACCGATTATCACTCTCTACTGGAGTGAACCCAAAAGCAAATGTACTCACAGACTTGTAAGAATAAGAGAATGTGAAGAAGCTTCTTTAACCCAGAAGCTTCTTTAAGCAGATGCAGAATAACCAAAAGATCCAATTAAACAGAAAGAAAATGACGATAGGAAAATTTTGATACACAAACTCTCAAAAAGACTGAACAGAGTCAAACACGAACTCTTAATCATTTCCATTCTTATTTCCAAATTTCCATAATGCATCACATTAATTAAACTAAATCAAACAAAAAGAGACAAAACAATAGTAGAAAGATTAGAGATGCAAATACACAATGCAAGTAAAACAAAGAGGAAAAAGAGAGAACTAATTTCTCAAAACAGAGTTGCTAAAACCCTAGCTCAACAAAGTTACTGAAATCAGGAGAAAGAAATATCAAAGCAGAAGGAATAGAAGAATGAAGTAGAACAAATACTTGTAGCAAATACGAAGCAGAGGCTGGAAGGGGTTGGTCCGCGGCGACGGGGAAGCAAAGGCTTGGGTGATTCTTCTTCTTTGATGGTGGTGGATCGAATGAACCTCCACTGAGATGGTGGCAGTGAATGGAGTTGCTCGCTGTGGCTGGTTTGGTGATGAGAGCATTGTAGCAGTGTGGTTGTGTAGGTAGAGGTTGCGGTTGCGGTTGCGAGGGATGTGGTTCTATGATGTAGGTTGAAGAAGGAGTAGTGGGGATGTTGAAGGAGTTAGGGAAAAAGGCAAAAAAAAAAAAAAAGGAGAGAAAACAAATGTTAAAGGGATTTTTTCATTCAAATAGTGACTATTGCCCTATAGTTATGGGTCAATGCCTTCCCTACAGTTGGATTTAACGACATTTTGTAAATGCGGGTAGATGAATAAAAATGTATTGCTAAACTCAGTCTCTACACTCCTCCTCTGCTGCCACTCACTCCCCCACCTCTGCCCCCTCCCTCGTCCCTCATCCCTTATACCTTATCTGATGGCCTGTTTCACCCTAGCCTCCAATCCTTGACTTGCCCAAACCTACAACAAAGCTTGCCACCACACTAGAAAACAATAGACCTTGCAAAATCCACAATAATCAAGCAAACCCTCTCTCAATTGTTTATGGCACAATAGAAAAAATCCTAACACCCCGCACAATCCCATTTGGATCCAAATGCTAATCATGTAAACATTTTTCTTTCAAATGTTTTTCCCCTTAAAAAAAAGATCCCATTCATGGCCATAGCCAGAAGCCTCAGTGCCAGAAATGTGAGTGGAGAAGCATCGATGACAAACAGAAACAGCAAACCACTATGCCAGAAGTGAGGAGCGATCGTTTCCGGAGATGGAGCAAACTGCAAACAAAGCCGACAAACTTCGCCGGAGATAGAAACAAAAAGAACAAAAGTTAGATCTGACAATCTTGAACTTCACCAGCAAAGAACCATGCCGGAAAATAGAACAAGAAGACAAGCGGCAAATGAGAAGAGATCCATCATGGTTATGGTGAAAACCGAGCAAGAAGCAGGGGAAAAAAATCGAAGAGAGAAATAAAGAAGGGTGGTGATAATTGGGGAGGAGAGGGTGGTGATGATAGTGGTAGAGGATGAAAAAGATGACGCGGTAGTGGTGGTCACCATCATCGGAAGGGTGCAGTGGAGGTGGGGGAGTGAAGGTGGAAGATGAGGAAAAAATTTTAGACACGTGTTGAACTGACATGCTTCCACATAATCAACTGTAGATGAAGGCATTGACTTAAGGATGTAGGTAAGAATCCACCCATTCAAATTGTAGTCAAAAGTAAGAAAAATATTTATAGCTGAAAAATCAAAAAACTATAGCATAATAAAATAAGTGTAGATATAAATCTTCTATACCTATGGTAAAAAACTTTAATGGTGACACCAAAATATGAGTGTGGGTATATATTCTCTATACCCATGGTAAAAAAAAAAAAAAATTATAGTGACAACAAATTATGAGTATAGGTATATGCTACTTATACCTACAGTAAAAAAAATTATAGTGACAACAAAATATAAGTGTAGGTGTAGATGTCAAATACCCACAATATTAATATCTATCCCTAAAACTTATAATGATAGCACTATATATTTGTGGTTCTATGCTATCTATATCTACAATTTGTATATGTGTAGCTAAAGACTGTTGTGGGTATATGACAATTTTCTTGTAATGAACCCAATATTTTTTAATATTGATACTTCTAATCCAAATAATTAGAACAAGTCAATTTGTCTTTTTCCCATTTTATAGTCAACTAGTGACAAATTGGGACTAGTTGATAACCCTAGTTACAAATATTATAAAAAATAGGTTAGCCTCTCGAGTCAGCCCACAAACCCACCATTTTTTTTCACAGATTGGGTTGGCATTTCTGGCCCAAATAATTAAATCAGGTCAACCACCCCCATTTGCCACTCTTACCCCATTGTATGTCCAATCATTATCAAATTTGAGACATTTGAATCTTATTATTAAGGGTGTAGAAATATCAAACGGGATAGACTTTAATAGTTTAATTTAGAGTAAACACCAAGTTGGCCCATGACAATTTCAGTGTTGGCCAAGTTAGTCCCTGACAATTAAAAAATGTCAACTTGGTCTCTGACAACGTCAATTTTCGAACAAGTGGTCCCTAAACACAAATTGTAGCTATGTTACTTACATGGCAAGCTGAACCACCCTAAATTATTTCCCTGACCCCACCCACCCCATCACACTCTTTCATCCTCCTCGAAAATACCCCACAATCACCAACCTTGCATCACCACTTTCCTCCTTTGTTTCACCAAATCACCCTCTTCTTCTATGAGTCACCGTGAAATAGGGAACCACTAACACTGTCCATTGCCTAAACCACACCCTAAACAGTGATGGTCAGCAAAGTGGCAGTGATGGTCGTGGCAACTTAATGCACAGACAAGAAAGATGTCGAGCTTGTGGTGGTGCGATGGCGGAGGGTGGTTAACAAATCTGAGATGAGGCAGCAACAATGTCATGGAAGAGGTTGCAGCAAGGATAGAGAGAGGCATGACGGTTCATGGTAGTCATGGCGAAGTCGTGCCAATGAACAATGCGATGGAGGTAGAAAGTGTTGTGGTCCTTTTCCTCTTTTTGTTTTCATTCTAATTCTGATTCAGTTTTTTTTTCTTTCCTCTTTTTTTTTCCTTTGGTTCTATTCTTTGGCTAAAGGATTGTTGTGATGTTGTAGGAGGTTTGGGTTTATTTGGTTTGTGGTTTATGCTATAGTTTGATTTTTCTTTTCATGGGTATTGTTGTGGTTTTCTATTTGAGGGCTTTGTTTGTGATTTGGTGGTGTTGCTGATTACTGTCATTTCTAATTTGGGTGGTTGTATTCATGGTGGTGTTAGTTGTGGCATTGTTGTAATGGCAGGGACGGGGTGTGGGTTGAGGAAGGTTTGGTGGTGGAGCCATGGAGATGATTGTTGGTTGTGGTGGTGGTGATGGTAGCGTGAATGAAGGAAGGAAGAGGATGATAGTGAATTTTTTTTTTTTGTTTAGAGCAAAACAATGTTGGTTTGCTTAAGTCATTGATGTTGTTAATCTTTTCCATTTAGGGATCACTTGTTGTTTGAAAATTGATATTGTCAGGGACCAAGTTAACACTTTCCAATTCTCAAGGACTAATTTGGCCAACTATGAAATTGTCAAGGACCAACTTTGGGGTTTACTCCTTTAATTTAATCACATTTGAATAAGCTAGCTAATGTTTTTAATTTTCAAATCACACCCAATAATGAGGATTATACCCCTAAATTAATCTTTAACAATATTATTGATTGATTGACATATCTACTTATCTACTTTTGACATTCATTTGCAACCTTTATTTTCAGCAAATGGCACTACTCCATTGGGTCAAGTGCTATGTGTTGTTTTGATTTAGCTTCTCTCAATTTTTTTTCAAAATTCAAAATAATTTGAAAAAATGAATTTTTTTTCATAAGCTTTTCAATATCCCATTCATGTATAGTTGTCTACAAAAATCATTGGAGTTGTAGCAATTAGCATTATCTTATCTATTTCTATACTTATAAAAAAAATATTGTATTGTATACATTCATCACACTATTTATGAACTGTACTCTTTTATTATTGTTTTTTCCATGCTTACTTCTACTAACTAATGTACATCTACGTATCATAGTTCTTTTTTTTCGTTTGTTTTCTTTTACAATTTATATATATTACTGATGTCGAGTCACCTTTTTTATTTTGTTGGAAATTATTATAATTAGTTCTAAATATTACATATGAAAACTTCAGTTCAATAAAATAAATATTTAAATATAAATAATTAAAATTAACATTTTAAATATTAAGTCTTGTCTAGCTGCATTTTCTATTTTTTAGGTACTTATATAATTAATTTTTTAAATTAATTTTTTTTATTATTTCCAAGATATTTTGGAAAGAAATGGTCGAGACTCGAATAAAATCTAAAGAGCAAGAAATGAAAGAGTGAAACAATTTCGAGATGTGCACAATTAATAAAAGTTGGTAAATTATAGTATTTGATCTGATAAATCTTGCAATCCAAACTCTATCCAAGGCTAGCAGTGGCCCAACGGTCTGCAGCGATGGTTTGTCATTAGGGCAATGATCTTTGGCGTTGGTGGTGCAATATCATTGGTAGTGATTTGCTAATGGCATAGATATTCTAATGACAGTTGTGATGGTTTAGGGTTTAAGACATTTTTACCTTTTTATTGTTATAGAAACATTCCCTTGTACATTTTCATTGGAATGGTTTTCCATGGGAGTATGGGGTAAGAATGAAAATAAATCAATCTTTATTCTAGAAATACAACTTAACAATATTTTTTTGAGAATTTAATTTCTATATATTAATAGTACTGTAAAATTGTTTACTATTAATCAATAGAATTTCAATAAAGTGCCAAATTATCCTAGATATTACCTACTATGATAACTACCCAGTAAGATTTGGCATCTTAAATTTTTTTAATTACATCGTCAGTATTTGGAAATCAAACATTTATTCTTCAAATCATGTATCAAATATGAAAAATGTTACATTTTCAAATGAGTTTACTCTCTATGCACTGATAATATAGAACTTTTATACTATCATCTAATCAAATCATTCTATTTAAATAATTTTTTAAATAGTAAAAATAAGAGTCAACTACTTTTAATTTGATGCATGGAAAGAAAACCCATTTTATATTCAGAGTTCCTAAAATATAAAAACATTTCAACTAAGTAGAAATGAAGAGAAAATCGAACCGGACTAACCGGTCGAACTAAGTCAACCAGGAACCACTCACCTTGTTGGTCTGGTTAAGAGCTTGAAACTGAGGAAATTCAAAACCGGTCAAGAAACGGTCAAAACTAAAAAAATCAATGGATTGGCCCGATTTTCTATGGTTTCCGATTCAGGCACTGACCTGAGAAAAAAAGAAGAAGGAAAGGCATCAATAAATGTGTGGATCCCATTGTCAAAGAAAGCTTTGTGGAGATGGCCAATAAAACTGCTGCGTGTATCAGGACCTTTAAAGTTGAGGAACACATCATGTTGCCATGCATAGCTGAAGGAAAAGGAAGAGAAAGAACAGGAAGAAGAAGAGGGAGAGAAAGAACTTTGCAAAGCTTAGTACTGAACTAAGAAGCAAGCTTAATGTGAGTATGGTGGCTGCGTCTCGAAAATCAAACAAGCAGAAAACTGATTAAGTAGATATGTAATACCTGATACACATGTGTCAGTAGATAGGTTTTGTACGGCCTCAGAGTCTCCCGGGACCCACCCATGTTGCTGGGAAAGCCCTAGATGCTTAAAAGACTTCTAAGCTGAAACTGGTGTTACTGTCACCACTATAGCAGTCCAGGACCGCTATAGCAGTCATAGGGGAAGATTTGGGGTATTTGGGTGTTCTGCCTACCGCTATAGTGGTCCTGGACTATTATAGCAGTCATGTGGACCCCTAGACCGCTATAGTAGTGTCCCTCATGATAGCATGGTACTAAAACAATGCAGTTTTGCTAAATGGCCGCTTTCCTTATCAAAACCCTCCCTACTCGTGAAAAACACCCTAAACCCAAAAACCCTCGCCCCTAAGCATATTTTCTCTCTTCCTCTCTCAATCTAACCCCAAATCCTTCTTCTCTAAGATTATGGTCATTTTGTGTTAGATTTCTCCATGTTCTTACTCCTCCATGTTATGGGTTGTCTTTGTTTCTTATTGTTGTCAAGTGGGGGTACTCCTTTAATGTTGTTAAAGTTTGATTAAAGCTCTCTAGAGATTTGTAGAGTTTAATCTAGAGTGTATGGTGCTCTATGGCAGTTGTTGGTATCATTCCAAGCTCTCAAGATTAATTTGGTGGTGCCCACATACTTCCGACTCCAAATGATGAGTGGATTCAAACTCATGACCTTGTTTTAGCCATTATGGTTATGTTTGATGCATTATGATTGTTAAACATATGGTTAGAGATGAAAGTATAATATAGATATGATTTTACAAGTTATACAAAGCTACCAAATATATATATATATGTGACTTCAATGAAAATATGCTTTAGAAAACCATGGGACCATTATTGCTATGTTGTATGCTATGAAAATGCTTTATGTTCTCAAGAAAGGTTTTATTAGAAAACATGTATTGTAGTAAGCTTGTCATTTTATAATCAAACGTGCATATATGAGTTTATGATACCACTCTGTTTCAAAACATCATAATTCAGAATATGTTCTTAAAATAACAATTAACATATTTTGACAAGAATGTTGAACAAAGTATGACTTAGTTGTATGAATAGAAATGTTATTATAAATTTTAGAGCTTTTATAATTATGAACCCTTTTAGTTTTGAAGTATAATATTAGAGTTACCAAGTTTGTAAAAAGACGTTAGCTTGAGAAATGATATTTTAGAAATTCAGTTTTTATGATACTCAGAAGTATAGAATTTAGTATGATTCGTAGCAACTGTCAGATATATATTATGTAGGCTTGAAATTGGAATGTCTACAATTGGTGATCCCTTTGGCTTGATTTTCACAACCACAATTATGCCAAAGTCAGATTGTTAAAGTCATGTGAATCTAGAACTCTCATAGTAATAAGAATTTAAGGGCTCTTGGTCCCTAGGGACTGAGCACCCACCCTTTAGTTTTGGTTATGATTATATATATATATATATATCCAGAGATTTTATGACTTCAAGAATAGAATAAGTATATGGTAGAGTTTTAAACTCAGAGAAGAACCCGTAACAGAGTTTTAGAGACATGATTACTTTTTATGATTTAGAAACTAGATGGTAGCTATATAGAAATAAGCAGTGAGTTAATTGCTAGGAAAAATTATCGCTAATCTTGGTACCAAATTATCCTTAGAGGCAATCTCACAGAGCAAGGATGGAACCTAGTTAGGTGCTGATTTAGATCCTTGAGGGATCACAGAGTAGTGAATATGATATGTCATGGTCGACATGCATAACCGGAATATATATTATCATGAAATTCATAACTAGAGGTCCATGTTTCTCTATTAAAGTATTGTTATTATGTTTTTGGGAATTATTGATGCTTTTCAGATAATATTTGATTTAAGATCTGTTATGTATATGTATGGAAAATGATTTCTCGTTAGAGTAAGAATTTAGAGATGTTTTTCTATAAATTTATAAATACAGAGATATCTTTTCTATATATAGTTATGGATACGAATATTAAATGATTTATGATTATTGCATGTATAATGTATTATATTCATTTGTTGTCCTATGTAGGTGATAGGTAAGAGCTCACTCACTGAGTCTGTTGACTCACCCCTCTCCTTTCCTTCTCATAGTTGCAAGTAAAAAGGTGGTTTAGACTCCAATTTAGTAGACAAAATTGTTCCCAATGGTGAGCCTTACTTTGCAATAAGGGCTTGAGTAGGATTATCCTCGCATAGAATGCCCCAATAGATGTACAGGCAGGATGCAAGCCACGCATATATTTTGAGATATTGTAGTTATTTTTAAAGTTCATGTATTTCCATATATGTTTTTAGAGTTTAAGTATGGATTTGAAACATGGACTGTGATCAAAGACTTATGTAATGAACTAGAAATGCATTAATGATTTAGTTTTCAAGTGTTAAATAGATTTTCAGAGATTGATTAGGAGAACTCTAGAGTTTTGTATACTAAAGCATTTTATATTTATTATTTTAAAAATAAAGTCCTGGATAGAAATTTGAATAAAGATTTAAACAAAGTTATGTTTTAAGAATGAATATTTTGATAGAATATGCATTTAGAAAAACACAACATCCAGTAGGCTTATGCGGGAATGGGACACCCAATTTAAAGCAACACGTAGCTCGCTGTAGCGCTGACTCCTGTGTTGGAACGCAACATCAATGACACAACGCGCTGAAGTGTGGACTCCCGTGTTAGAACGTGACGCACACTGTGCTATAGAGCAACTCCCATGCTAGAGAGCACATTCACCTCTTGCTCTATCGCACCGCGACAAACATAGCGCGCTGGAGTGCGAACTCCCGTGGTAAAGTGTGACACACACTGCGTTAGAGCACTGCTTTGTGCCTCTGGCTCCCTATTTTTCACCCATAACCTATTCCATTAAAAAATTTATATTTATAATCTATAATTTATAATCTATCTATAATACTAATATTCTAGACTCATATTAAGAAAAATTTTCTTGGTATCGTTCCTAAGATAATTTAGAGCTCACAATTTTATAACTTTAATATATAATTTTTTAAAAAAATCAAAATCACAATTATTATATATCATTAAAATATCATTGAAGATTATCAATATTTAATGAAATATCTCTTTTATCATTTAAATAATAAATATGATGATCTATCTATTTTGAATGTCACCAAACCCTTACTTTTTTATTTTTATAATCCTTTTTTACTATCAAAGATAGATATTTGAACAAATATTATCATATTTTGTTTACATATTCTTAAACTGCATTTTATCAGCTTAATGTACTATATGTTGAATTAATTTATTATACATATAGGATAATGAAAAAATAAATAAAAATAAAGGAGATAATAGCACATACCAGCATAAAGACCAAAAATAAACAAAATGTCAATACACAAATATAGAAGAGAGAGAAACTATGAACTGAAAAATAATCTTAATTGTTTATTAATTATTTTAAAAAAAGTCACCTTCATATCTCTCTACCATCAATACAACCTAAATACTCTATATGAAATATTATGGCATTTATTGTAAACACCAATTAAAATAAGGCTGAACAAAAGATATCAAATAGAATGGCCAATTTTAGGAATGGCCAATTTTTCTACATGACAGTCAATATAAGATGTCAAATAGAATGGCCAATTTTAGGAAAATATTCATTAATACTTCCTTTTAGTTATTTCTTTAATTATTTAACTATATAATTATTGAAAATAAATTCATATATTAAATTAGATATTTCATTTTATTAAAATGACATAAAAGAAAAGAAGTTGTGTGATTAAAATTGCATAAATTAATGTCATTTATGTTTTTATTACTTACGACATTGTTTTTAAATTAGGAAAAAAGTCCTAATTGAGATTAAATAAATTAAGATTATTCATTTTTTTTTTACTAATTATAACATATATTTAAATTTTCCAAAAGGGCGTAAAAGAAATTGAGGTATAATTGAAATAATGTAAATTAAATCTATTTATCATTTTTTATTAATTATAAAACATATTTGAAATTTTTATAAATAAAATATTCTAATTTAATAAAATGATATAAATAGCTCATGACATAGTAAAATTACTCTCTTATTCTCTTTCATTATTCAACTATTTTATCTATATAAATGTGTAAAATTTTCATAAAATTGGCCATTTATTGTCAGTTAAAGATCATCTACCGTGATTTTTTTAATCTTATAAATATAATATTTAAAATAAAATATAAAATAGAATGACTTATTTCATGTACTTTCTCATTTTTATTTTTCTCATTATATTTATTTAGTTAACTATTAGCTTATTTTTAAAAAATTAATTGATATATTCAATTTACTATAAGGAATATTTAATTAATCCTTTTCTTTTCAATGATGATAAAAAAAACTATATTTTATTATCATCTCATGCATCATACAATCCAATGACTAATTTGATAAAATCACGGCTTGAGTGTTTTCTAATATTTTGGTCTCAAGTCATGTTTTCAGTTAAAGGATTTTTTTCATTACGCGTAACCCTTTTTTTTTTCCGTAAAAAAAAGCCTAGTATGCTATTGAAATGAATGCTTTGCTTTGATAGGTCATATCGTTTGCTACCAAAGACCTATGCTGGAGCGGACACGCTGAAGCGCAACGCGCGCTAATTCCAGTGCTAGAGCGCCGTGACAAGCAAACAATGCGCTATAGCGCGGACACCCCAATGCGCTGAAGCGCGGACTCCTGTGCTGGAGCGCTGTGACAAGCACACAATGCGCTAAAGCGCAGACACCCGGGTTCAATGTGACACGCAGTGCGCTGTAGCGCTGACTCCTGTTCTTAAAGCGCGACATGCAGCTCGCTACAGCGAGGTCTTCCTGTGCTAGAGCGCAACGTCAAACACGCAGCGCGCTGACGCGCAGACTTCCTTGTTGGAACGTGACACGCACTCTGCTAAAGCGCCACGTTCATCTGGCTGGAGCGAGGCCTCTCGCGCTACAGCATCACCACAGACACAATGCGCTGGAGCACTGCTTTGTGTCATTTTTTCATAATTTTTTTAAACTTTATTCAGTTCAAAAATGGAAAGCATATTTCAAAATTCATAAAATTAATCAATTAAACCAAGCAAAATTTAAGTTTCAAAATTTTCATTGTAAATTTTTATTCTTTTATTTTATTGTATATTGTTATATCAATTGTGGCAAACAAATAGTATTGTTTGAATCTTAAGATTGAAATTTTTTAAAAATATTTTGTATTTTTCAGCCTCTACTATGCATAGGAATATGGTACCAATTGAGCTATTATATTTTTTTTTACTTACTTAACTCTTCTATTTTTCAGTTTTAATTTACTCTTCTATAATTTACAAGGTTTTGTCAATTTAATCCTGTCATATTTTCAAACAACTCCATCGATGATAGAGTTGGCATAGGTGTCTTATGATGTGCAATATAGCAAAATAGTTTTTTTTTCTATTACCTTTATTTTATAGAATATAGATTTTAATAATTTGCATTGGATTGGAAATGGATGTGTTTTGATTATTTTGTTTGGGTTTGTTGTTATGATGTGCAAGATATCAAATAGAATGACCAATTTTTCTATATGACAGTCAATATAAGATGTCAAATAGAATGGCCAATTTTAAGAAAATATTCATTAATACTTCCTTTTAGCTATTTCTTTAATTATTTAACTATATAATTATTGAAAATAAATTCATATATTAAATTAGATATTTCAATTTATTAAAATGACATAAAAGAAAAGAAGTTGTGCGATTAAAATTGCATAAATTAATGTCATTTATGTTTTTATTACTTATGACATTGTTTTTAAATTAGGAAAGAAGTCCTAATTGAGATTAAATAAATTAAGATTATTCATATATTTTTTTTACTAATTATAACATATATTTAAATTTTCCAAAAGGGCGTAAAAGAAATTGAGGTATAATTGAAATAATGTAAATTAAATCTATTTATCATTTTTTATTAATTATAAAACATATTTAAAATTTTTATAAATAAAATGTTCTAGTTTAATAAAATGATATAAATAGCTCATGACATAATAAAATTACTCTCTTATTCTCTTTCATTATTTAACTATTTTATCTATAGAAATATGTAAAATTTTCATAAAATTGACTCTTTATTGTCAGTTAAAGATCATCTACCATGATTTTTCAATCTTATAAATACAATATTTAAAATAAAATATAAAATAAAATGACTTATTTCATGTACTTGCTCATTTTTATTTTGCTCATTATATTTATTTAGTTAACTATTAGCTTATTTTTAAAATTAATTGATATATTCAATTTACTATAAGAAATATTTAATTAATCTTTTTCTTTTCAATAATAATTAAAAAAACTATATTTTATTATCACCTCAAGCATCATGCAATCCAATGATTAATTTGATAAAATCACGACTTGAATGTTTTCTAATATTTTGGTCTCAAGTCATGTTTTCAGTTAAAGGATATTTTTTCATTACGCGTAACCATTTTATTTTCTTATAAAAAAAGCGTAGTATGCTATTGAAATAAATGCTCTGTTTTGATAGGTAATATCGTTTGCTATCAAAGGCCTATGCTGGAGCGCCAGCACGCTGAAGCGCAACGCGCGCTAATTCCAGTGCTAGAGCGCCGTGACAAGCAAACAATGCGCTATAGCGCAGACACCCCCGAGTTCGATGCGCTATAGCGCGGACTCCTGTGACAGAATGCGCTAAAGCGCGGACACCCGAGGTCAATGCGACACGTAGTGCGCTGTAGCGCTGACTCCTGTGCTAAGCGCGACGTGCACCTCACGCTACAGCGAGGTCCTCCTGTGCTAGAAAGCAACGTCGAAGACTCCCTTTGGTAGAACGTGACACGCACTGTGCTAAAGCGCCACGTTCATCTGGCTGGAGCGAGGCTCTCGCGCTACAGCATCACCACAGGCACAGCGCGCTGGAGCACTGCTTTTGTGTCATTTTTTCATAATTTTTTTAAACTTTATTCAGTTCAAAAATGGAAAGCATATTTCAAAATTCATAAAATTAATCAATTAAACCAAGCAAAATTTAAGTTTCAAAATTTAAAATCAACTTCAAATCAATGTATAGTATTTTCGTATATAAAATGATAAACACTAAGTTTTAAATTTTCTAATATCAATTTTTATCAAGGTTATTTTTCCTGTAACAAGTGCCTCTGAATATTGTTTCAATTTGTTAGGTAATTCTACTTTTTGTTTTGAAATATCATTTATAGAAATTTTCTCTTTTTTTCTATATGATACTCAATATAAGATATCAAATAGAATGACTGATTTTAGGAAAATATTCATTAATACTTCCTTCTAGTTATTTATTTAATTATTTAACTATATAATTATCTGAAAATAAATTCATATATTAAATTAAATATTTCAGGTTATTAAAATGACATAAAAGGAAAGAAGTTGTGTAATTAAAATTGCATAAATTAATGTCATTTATGTTTTTTATTACTTATAACATTGTTTTTAAATTAGAAAAGAAGTTCTAATTGAGATTAAATAAATTAAGATTATTCATGATTTTTTTTTTACCAATTATAACATATATTAAAATTTAGTAAAAAGGTGAAAAATAAAAGGAGGTATAGTTGAAATAGTGTAAATTAAGTCTATTTATCATTTTTTATTATTTATAAAATATGTTGGATATTTTTATAAATAAAATATTCTAATTTAATAAAATGATATAAAAAATTCGTGATATTGTAAAATTATTCTCTTATTCTCTTTCATTATTTAACTATTTTATACATTGAAATGTGTAAAATTTCATAAAATATACTCTTTATTGTCAAGTAAAGATTGTCTACCTAGATCTTTCATTATTATAAATATAATATTCAAAATAAAGTATAAAATCGAACAACTTATTTCATGTACTTGCTTATTTTTATTTTGCTCATTATATTTATTTAGTTAACTATTAGCTTATTTTTAAAATTAATTGATATATTCAATTTACTATAAGGAATATTTAATTAATCTTTTTCTTTTCAATAATGATAAAAAAAACTATATTTTATTATCACCTAATGCATCATACAATCCAAATGACTAATTTGATAAAATCACGACTTGAATGTTTTCTAATATTTTGGTCTCAAGTCACGTTTTCAGTTAAAGGATATTTTCTCATTAAGCGTAACCATTTTTTTTTCCTTAAAAAAGGGCCTAGTACGCTATTGAAATGAATGCTTTGTTTTGATAGGTAACATCGTTTGCTATCAAAGACCTAGGCTGGAGCGCCAACATGCTGAAGCGCAACGCCCGCTAATTCCCGTGCTAGAGCGCCATGACAAGCAAACAATGCGCTTAAGCGCAGACACCCCCGAGTTCGAAGCGCTTAAGCGCGGACACCCCAACGTGCTAAGGCGCGGACTCCTGTGCTGGAGCAACGTGATAAGCACACAATGCGCTAAAGCGCGGCCACCCGAGGTCAATGCGACACGTAGTGCGCTGTAGCGCTGACTTCTGTGCAAGCGCAACATGCATCATCTCGCTACAGCGAGGTCCTCCTGTGCTAGAGCGCAACGTCGAAGACTCCCTTTGTTAGAACGTGACACGCACTGTGCTGCGCCACGTTCATCTGGCTGGAGCGAGCCCTCTCGCGCTACAGCATCACCACAGACACAGCGCGCTGGAGCACTGCTTTGTGTCATTTTTTCATAATTTTTTTAAACTTTATTCAGTTCTAAAATGGAAAGCATATTTCAAAATTCATAAAATTAATCAATTAAACCAAGCAAAATTTAAGTTTCAAAATTTAAAATCAACTTCAAATCAATGTATAGTATTTTCATATCTAAAATGATAAACACTAAGTTTTAAATTTTCTAATATCAATTTTTATCAAGGTTATTTTTCCTGTAACAAGTGCCTCTGAATATTGTTTCAATTTGTCAGGTTATTCTACTTTTTGTTTTGACATACCAGTTTCTGAAATTTTCTATGTGAATTACCCTATAATTATTTGCTTTCCGTCACTCTCAATTATTGTCTTAATTTATTTTTATCTTACTTTATTGTTGATGAGTAGTATTGTTGATTTCATTTTGTGATTTACTCATCTGTATTCAACAACTCTTGCATTCCTTCTTGTAAGATCTTTTTCATTCGCTCTTACTCACTTCTCTTCTCCCACTAATGGCCATTGTGTCCCCCCCACCCCCCCCCAAAAAAAAAAAACCATCATTGTGGAACTTTCACAGTTGTTGATGCCAGCTTCAATGCCATCAAGCATTATCTCATGTTCAAAGATGAGTTTATCCATTTCTTTTTTTTTTTTATTTCAAATTAGACGAGTTTCATTCTTTTCTCCAAATTTGCTTTTCTTTCCCACTCTTTCACTATTCTAATCTATTCATTCTCCCATAATTGTCATTGTAAAATTTTATTCTTTTATTTTATTGTATATTGTTAGATCAATTGTGGCAAACAAATAGTATTGTTTGAATTTTAAGATTGATATTTTTTAAAAATATTTTGTATTTTTCAGCCTCTACTATGCATAGGAATATGATACCAATTGAGCTATTATATTTCTTTTTACTTACTTCACTCTTCTATTTTTCAGTTTTAATTTACTCTTCTATAATTTACAAGGTTTTGTCCATTTAATATATTTCCTGTCCTATTTTCAAACAACTCCATCGATGTTAGAGTTGGCATAGGTGTCTTATGATGTGCAATATAGCAAAATAGTTTTTTTTCTATTACCTTTTTTTTTTATAGAATATAGATTTTAATAATTTGCATTGGATTGGAAATGGATGTGTTTTGATTATTTTGTTTGGGTTTGTTGTTATGATGTGCTTTAGAGTGTGTTATTGAAATTGAATTTTAAAATATGTCACTAATTTTAAAGTTTTTTTGGTTATAATTTGAATTTAAATCTTTGTCCAAATGAATTATCATGCAATTTCATAATCAAACCGTCACCCAAAATATTTTTTAAATAATGGTTAAACACATACACAGAGGCATATATAATATTTAGCAGTATTAAATAATAATTGCGATGGTAGGTATTATTTTTTGGTAATTTTAAATATTTTTAAAAAAATCTCACCAAAAGTAGAAATACATTTAATGACACATATTATGATATAAAATTTACATCTTCTTTTAAATTAATGCATATTCTTTTACAATCTATCTATAATTGTAATAATAACATTATCATAATAATATATATTTCCTATAATCACTTAGTCATTCTATCAATACCTTTCTTTCTGTGGATCATCAATAATACAAACCCAAATATTGTAATTGATATACTACTCTAATAATTGACGGATATAAATTAGGATTATATATGATTTTTTTTTACTAATTATTACACATTAATTATAATATATATTTTAAAATTAATATTTAATTTATTAAAATGATGTATAAGGAAAGGAGGCGTAATTGAAATCACATAAATTAATTTTTTTATTTTTTATTAATTAGAAAATACATTTTATGTTTTCATATATTAAATATTGGTTTTTGCATTGGTACCCCCCAGAAAATAAGTCAACCAATGGTTGGTTCTTTTTTTTTTTATTGAAAGTTTAATATAAACTACCATAAAACTAGTTGTAATGCCGGTGACGAGGATGGGGAGTAATCACCGGTGCAAAGAAGGCACGGACAAAGAGCAGCTCCTTGCAAGGTCCTCTAAGCAGAGGGGTATATGAATGAACCAATTATACACCCGAATGAGAGGGATGCTAAGACTATATAGGTATGAGACTATATAGTTGATGATAGCTTATATGAATTGATTTGTACAACCTACACCAACAAGATGCAACTTCTTTTCGGTAGCCCATCACTAAATAACTACATGGTTAAGCGTGCTTGACCAGGAGCAATTTTGGGATGGGTGACCTCCTGGAAAGTTTTCCCAAGAAGCGTGTGAGTGAGGACAAAACATACTAAAAAGACGCGTGTTGGTTTGTAGGGACAGTCATCAATCCATAAAGCAGCATAAGCTGTTACACTAGTAACCTGCAGTAAATTTCATTATTTTTTTTAAATTGTGTTGTTATTCCCTTGGCTTTTTCAATTTTGAAAAAGGACCCATTTTCATTTCTTATTTGTAACCTGCTATCCATGTCTAAATACAAAAACACAACAACATTAAGGTTGTGATCAATGAAGGAGGTCGTAATCTTTTATGGAAAACAAAATCTATATTTAACATTTCATATAATTACAAAACTTTCAATTTCAAATTGTAAATCATATTCAATTAATGTATATCTTTTCACATTCATCTCGCTGGAGCGAGGCCTCTCGCGCTATAGCATGCACCGTGACAGTCACAACGCGCTGGAGCGCGAGCTCTCTTGAGAAAGTGCAACACACACCGCGTTAGAGCACTGCTTTGTGCCTTTGGCTCAATATTATTCACACATAACCTGTTCGATTAAAAATCTATATTTATAACCTACAATCTATTATATATATATATATATATATATATATATATAATACTAATATTCCAAACTCATATCAATAAAAGTTTTTTAGGTGTTGTTTGTAGCATAATTTAGGGCCAACAATTTGTCGTGACCGAGAAAAAAAAGAGAGGGTGAGGTGCACATGCACATTAAGTGGTATGAACCACACTAGTTTCCCTTCCCTCTTTTATTTTCATTTCCTTCCCTTGGCAGAAACGTTGTCTGCTTTTTCCCCTTCACTTCTTTCTCTCTTCCTCTCACGTTTCCTTCTTTCCCTCGTAGTTTCTTCTATTCTTCTGCATCTTCTTTGTTTTCTTCTTCAATAAATATCACCACCACCTCCATCATCATCTCCTCTTCCCTTCCAACCTTATGACCGCGCGTTTCTCTCTCTCCCTCTCCTCTACTCTACTTCTCTCTCTAACTCCATTAGAGAGAGCTTGAGTCTTGGAAGGTGTTGGAGTGAATTTCTCCATCAATTTTACTCTTCAAGTGGTAAATATGATTTCTACCTACTCTATTTAAATTATTGAAGTTCTAATTATTTTGGAGATATGGTTAGGTTTTTTTGGAACCCTTGAATTTGGGGGTTTTTGGTGATTTGGGACAATTGATGCTAATTGATGGCATAGTTAGCTCACAAATATTAATATTGTCTTGTGCCTAGAGCGGTAGAGCAATCGAACGTCAACACTTGAGTTGGTGGCAATAAAAGGCATTGTTCTTCGGTTCTTTGAACCAATATTTGTGAGTGGATAGTGTATCTGTAGGTTACTTTATGTATCATAAATATTGATTATAAATTTAGAATTATATGAAGAGTTTAAGGTATGTTGATATATGAGAAAATAATTTAATTATCAAAACGTATGCTTTATGTTTGAAATGAGAAAATTTCAATTGGAGACTAGAATTGGTTGTCATGTTTATTTAAATATTTTTAGTGAAATTGTAATGAATATTGAATTTTAGAACATCTTATATAAAATATCAAATTTGACTTTATCTTATATGTCTCATAACTTGAGAATGAATTTTATATTGTAAGAATATCCTGAATTTGGAGTTGCGTTGGAAATATGAATAAATATATTTGTGAGAATTGTTAAGTCAATAATTATGATATTGAACAGAGATTATGAAACTATAAGATTGAAATTGATTGAAAATGTTTTGGGAGTGAACGAAAGTAGAATCTGTAGCTAACGGCAGGAACATTAGCCTTGGTGCACCATGGACTCCAGTTAACAGGTGAGGTGCTAACCCGCACATAGCTACAGCTATGTCTGGACTTGTATTTGGCTATAGGCCAACTCCAGTTAGCAGGTGAGGTGCTAACCTGCACATGACTTTTGTCATGTCTGGACTTGTATGGCTACGGGCCAACTCCAGTTAGCAGGTGTGGTGCTAACCCGCACATGACTTCGGGTCATGTCTGGACTTGTTATTATTCTGCTTCGGATAACTCCCCATTATGTTTTGGAATTATGTGATTTTATAGAGACATGTTTTAGAAATCTGGAATCATGACTAGAAACATATTCATATAAGTTTATATATACGTTATTATATTTATCTTGATTTATGATCGCATTTAGTAAACTATGGATATCCTATCTCTCACTGAGTTGCAAAACTCACCCCGTTGTCTTTCCATTTTTTTTCAGATACACGTGCTGGTGCTGGATCTGGTGTTCCTCCGGCACAACTTTAGTAACTTCAAAGTTGGTGAGCCTTTTTGGAAAGACCATTTTTGTTGTCCCTCTTGTATTTTGTTTAGCCTGTTAGTTTTTAGTTGCTCCATATATCACAGGCAGGGTCCTTGGATCCACGTTATGTCTATATTGAAATTTTGATACGTAGCTATATAAATTATGTAATGAAAAGGATTTGTAAACTTAATTTAGTTTATATTTGAATTATATAATGCATTATGTTTAATAGAGCTGAAAAGCTAATTTGGTATTAGAATATTGTTATATGCTAAATGGGCGCATTCTGAGAATGCTTGATGCCCATTGCTGGAATTTAAACTGTAAATGTTGTAGGTTGTATTTCATTTTGGGGAATGTCTGAAAAACAGAGGAAACTCTGTCCGTTTTTCTAGAAATTTTGGGTGTTTTAAGGCTTGCTGGGGAAGGTGCTCCCTATGCGCCGGTCACAACATAATTTGGGTCGTGACACAATTTTTATAACTTTAATCTATAATTATTTTTAAAAAAATTATAATCATAATTATTATATATCATTAAAATATCATTGAAGATTATCCATATTTAATGAAATATCTGTTTTATCATTTAAATAATAAATATGATGATCTATCTATTTTGAATGTCACCAAACCCTTCCTTTTTATTATTTTTAATAAACCTTTTTTATTATCAAAGTAGATATTTGAACAAATATTATCATATTTTGTTTACATATTCTTAAATTGCATTTTATCAACTTAATGTACTATATCTTGAATTGATTTATTATGACCTCTAATTATTAATTATTTTTTAAAAATTATCTCTGTATCTCTCTTTCATTATCACAGCATAAATATTCTACATTAAATATTAGATTTCAAACTATTATAAGTCTTAATTTAAATCATAAAACTCATCAACATGCCAATCAAAATTATTTAGGGTAAATTACACTCACCTCCTCTAATTAAGGTTTATTGAAATATAACAAATACCCCCTCTATTTGTCCACATGATATTTACCTCTCCTGAACTAAATAAAAACTATTAATTGAAAAAGTCAAATTACTTTTATACCCTTTGTTAATTTGTCAACTCAAAATCCTACTAACTCAAAATTACTCACCCTGTTACCCTCAACCACACATCCACCCATCCACCAAAAGCATCAGTGGCTGTGGCTATGGTTTGTTATCACATAATGAACTTAACATGAAACTAGCCCAAAAACAACTTTAAACATGCATTTTAAGAAAATAAATAAAAGGAAGAAGACTAACTAATTAAATGGAAAAATAGAACACAAACAAGTGGACCATAGAAAGAACAAGGGAAAAAGGAAGTCACAGTGAAAATGCGGTGTCAGGTTTAGTGAGGGAAAGGGGAGTCTGCGATGGCGGCATCTGCAATGGCTCGACATCATGATGGTGCATCGGGGTGACACGATGCATGGACAGCGGAGAGACATAGAAGTGCGATGGAGCTTCAGATATAGAGGTTGAAGGCGCCCTGGTTCGTTGTCTCAGAGGTAGGGAGACGATGGCGGTGGTTAGTGGTCCTTGTGCTTTTGCGCATTGTGGAAGAAGCAATGGCCATGGTGGCCATTTGGAGGCAAGGCGCCAATGCTGGCGGCTACAGGTGTAGCTTTGCGACAATGGGTGAGGTGGTGTTGAGGGAGTCTCCGCAATGGTTAGGGTGATGATGCCATGGCAGGGGAGAACAATGAGACGTCGATGGGGGAGTTGGCAGCTGTTGAGTGGCTGTGATGTGGACAGAGTAGCATGGGTGGGTGGGCTTGTGGCTGAAGGTAACAGATGTAACGCCCTAAAAAAATTAGTTAAAAATTAAGATATCAAATAGAATGGCCAATTTTAGGAAAATATTCATTAATACTTCCTTTTAGTTATTTCTTTAATTATTTAACTACATAATTATTTGAAAATAAATTCATATATTAAATTAGACATTTATTTCAATTTACTAAAATGACATAAAAGGAAAAATGTTGTGTAATTAAAAATGTATAAATTGATGTCATTTATGTTTTTATTACTTATAACATTGTTTTTAAATTAGAAAAGAAATTCTAGTTGACATTAAATAAACTCAGATTATTCATGATTTTTTTAGTAATTATGACATATATTTAAATTTACTAAAAGGGCATAAAAGAAAAGGAGGTATAATTGCAATAATGTAAATTAAATCTGCTTATCATTTTTATTAATTATAAAATATATTTGATATTTTTATAAATAAAATATTCTAATTTAAATAAAATGATATAAATAGCTCGTGACATAGTAAAATTACTCTCTTATTCTTTTTCATTATTCAACTATTTTATGTATCGAAATGTGTAAAATTTTCCTAAAATAAACACTTTATTGTCAGTTAAAGATTGTCTACCAAGATTTTCTCAATCTTATAAATATAATATTCAAAATAAGATATAAAATAAAATAACTCATTTTTATTTTGTTCATTATATTTATTTAGTTAACTATTACTTTATTTTTAAAACTAATTTATATATTTAATATACTATAAGGTATATTAAATTAATTATTTTCTTCTCAATAATGGTACAAAAAAACTATATTTTTTATTTTATCATCACCTCATGCATCACATAGTCCAATGACTAATTTGATAAAATCATAACTCGATTCTATTCTAATGTTTTGGTCTCAAGTCATGTTTTCAGTTAAAGGATATTTTTCCATTACGCGTAACCATTTTTTTCCTTAAAAAAAAAAACTTAGTATGCTATTGAAAAATGAATGGTTTGTTTTTACACAGTTTTTCTTCAATAAGAGCAATGACATTTTGCAACAAATATCATTACAGTGCGGAGGTAGAAATTCCTATCACAGTTGATTTCGTTCGCTATGAAAGACCTGTGCTGGAGCGCCAACGCAACGCGCTGAAGCGCGGACTCCTGTGCTGGAGCGCTGTGACAAGCACACAATGAGCTAAAACGCGGACACCCGAGGTCAATGCGACACGCAGTGCGGTGTAGCGCTAACTCCAGGGCTAAAGCGCGACATGCATCATCTCGCTACAGCGAGGTCCTCCTGTGCTAGAGCGCAACGTCGAAGACTCCCTTTGTTAGAACGTGACACGCACTGTGCTAAAGCGCCACGTTCATCTGGCTGGAGCGAGCCCTCTCGCGCTACAGCATCACCACAGACACAGCGTGCTGGAGCACTGCTTTGTGTCATTTTTTCATAATTTTTTTAAAACTTTATTCAGTTCTAAAATGGAAAGCATATTTCAAAATTCATAAAATTAATCAATGAAACCAAGCAAAATTTAAGTTTCAAAATTTAAAATCAACTTCAAATCAATGTATAGAATTTTCATATCTAAAATGATAAACATTAAGTTTTAAATTTTTCAATATTAATTTTTATCAAGATTATTTTTCTTGTAACAAGTGCCTCTGAATATTGTTTCAATTTGTTAGGTTATTCTACTTTTTGTTTTGATATACCAGTTCCTGAAATTTTCTATGTGAATTACCCTATAATTATTTGCTTTTCGTCACTCTCAGTTATTGTCTTAATTTATTTTTATCTTACTTTATTGTTGATGAGTAGTATTGTTGATTTCATTTTGCGATTTACTCATCTGTATTCTACAACTCTTGCATTCTTTCTTATAAGATCTATTTCATTCGCTCTTTCTCACTCCTCTTCTCCCACTAATGGCCATTGCGTTTAGCCCACCCCCCTCAAACCACCATTGTGGAACTTTCACAGTTGTTGATGCTAGCTTCGATGCCATCAAGCATTATCTCATGTTCAAAGATGAGTTTATTCGTTTCTTCTTTTTTTATCAAATTAGACAAGTTTCATTCTTTTCTCCAAATTTGCTTTTCTTTCCTACTCTTTCACTATTCTAATCTATTCATTCTCCCATAATTTTCATTGTAAAATTTTATTCTTCTATTTTATTGTATATTGTTATATCAATTGTGGTAAACAAATAGTATTGTTTGAATTTTAAGATTGATATTTTTTAAAAATAATTTGTACTTGTTAGCCTCTACTATGCATAGGAATATGGTACCAATTGAGCTATTATTTTTCTTTTTACTTACTTCACTCTTCTATTTTTCAGTTTTAATTTACTCATCTATAATTTACAAGGTTTTGTCCATTTAATATATTTTCCTGTCATATTTTCAGGTGTCTTATGATGTGCAATATAGCAAAATAGTTTTTTTTTTCTATTACCTTTTTTTTATATAGAATATAGATTTTAATGATTTGCATTAGATTGGAAATGGATGTGTTTTGATTATTTTGTTTGGGTTTGTTGTTATGATGTGCTTTAGAGAGTGTTATTGAAATTGAATTTTAAAATATGTCACTAATTTAAATTTTTTTTGTTATAATTTGAATTTAAATCTTTGTCCAAATGAAGTATCATGCAATTTCATAACCAAACCGTCACCCAAAATATTTTTTAAATAATGGTTAAACACATACGCAGATGCATATATAATATTTAGGAGTATTAAATAATAATTGTGACGTTAGGTATTATTTTTTGGTAATTTTAAATATTTTTAAAAAATCTCACCAAAAGTAGAAATACATTTAATGACACATATTATGATATAAAATTTACATCTTCTTTTAAATTAATGCATATTCTTTAACATTCTATCAATAGTTGTAATAATAACATTATCATAATAATATATATTTCCTATAATCACTTAGTCATTCTATCAATAACTATCTTTCTATGGATCATCAATAATACAAATCCAAATATTGTAATTGATATACTACTCTAATAATTGACTGATGTAAATTAGGATTATATATGATTTTTTTTACTAATTATTACCCATTAATTATAACATATATTTTAAAAAATATTTAATTTACTAAAATGATGTACAAGGAAATGAGGTGCAATTGAAATCACAAAAATTAAATTTTTGTAATTATTTTTTTTATTAATTAGAAAATATATTTTTATGTTTTCATAAATTAAATATTGGTTTTTGCATTGGTACCCGCCAAAAAATAAGTCAACCAATGATTGGTTCTTTTTTTTATGAAATTTTAATATAAACTACCATAATAACTAGTTGTAACGCCCGGTGACGAGGAAGATGAGTGATCGCCGATGCAAAGAAGGTACAGACAAAGAGCGGCTCCTCGCAAGGTCCTCTAAGTGGAAGGTTATATGAATGAACCGATTACACACCCGAATGAGAGAGATCCTAAGACTGTATAGGTATGAGACTATACAGTTGAGGATAGCTTATATGAATTGATTTGTACAACCTATACCAACAAGATGCATCTTCTTTTCGGTAGCCCATCACTAAAGAACTCAATGGTTAAATGTGCTTGACCTGGAGCAATTTTAGGATGGGTTACCTCCTGTGAAGTTTTCCCAGGAAGCGCGTGAGTGAGGACAAAACATGCTGAAAAGACCCGTGTTGGTTTGTAGGGACAATTATCAATCCATAAAGCAGCATGGGCTATTACACTAGTAACCTGCAGTAAACTTCATTATTTTGTTAGTTGTTATTCCCTTGGCTTTTTCAATTTTGAAAAAGGACCCATTTTCATTTCTTATTTGTAACTTGCTATCCATGTCTACATACAAAAACACAACAACATTAAGGTTGTGATCAATGAAGGAGGATGTACACATTGTCGGCCAACGCGTTAAGTGCATTAAGCGCAATGGAGGTCTCCAACGTTATTTCCAAGGATGTTCTCATCTTCTTCTCCCAGGTCTCCAACCTCGTCAACATATCCCTTGCGAATGGTGCTGGATCAACCAAAAATGGTGCAATGTAGATCATGATGAATTCGACAACAAGAGTGGAGATGAATGTTCCGATAGAGAATATGGCTCCCAAGCCAAATTGGTAGTGGCTAACGCGAATGGCAGCAAGGGAGTAGAAGATGTTGGGGGAGTCGTTACCAAAGGCTAGGAGAGTGATAGCGGCCATGGTAGGGGACACGAGGTAGGATGTTGTCTGTTACGTTTTCAATAAGAATATTTGATTCATAGCTCACTGGCACAACCGAGATTGCCTTTTTGCAATAGGGGAACTCTATCTTTGTCAAGGTTGGTTGGTTTTCTCACTTGTCTTTCTTTCTCCCTCTACTATTAACCCTATTATTACGGACAATGATCCACATCTAGGCCGCCCCTCCTTAGGAGATGACCTTTATCCACCCGCACAAGCTTCTTACACCGCGTAGCCAGACGAGGCCATACCACCACTTGATGATACCTCGTTCTTAGGGGATGACCTTTATCCGCCCACGCAAGCTTATTACGTCGCGTAGTCAGGCAAATCCATACCACCGTTGGTGATACCCCCTCCTTAGGGGATGACTTTTATCCGCCCGCATGAGCTTCTTACACCACGTAGTCAGGCAAAGCCATACCATTGCTTGGTGATATCCCCTCCTTAGGGGATGACCTTTATCCGCCTATGCGAGCTTCTTACGCTGCATAGCCAGGCGAGGCTGTACCACCGCTTGGTGATACCACCACCTAAGGTGACGAATGATTTTCGCCTGTGGGAACCTTTAATGTCGCATGGTAAAGCGAGCCCAAATCACCACTTGGTAATAAAACGTTTTCATCTATGCATACCATTTCCACATTGCGAGATACAAAGCCTGATAGCCATTTGGTGATAAACATTGCATCATTTCAAAGTATTTCTTTTCGTTCGCTTCACCGTTATAAAGTTACTTCTTTTACTCACCTCGCCATTTTAGAGTTACTATATATTGAGTTTATCAATGACATAAACCTCTAGCACATTACGAGAGACTTTAAACACGATTTAAAGATACCACTCTATGACATGAATTAGCTTCCTCATTTAGAGGCCAAAATCAAATGCTCAATGAGGAGCCACACCCCTCCTTAAGCAGGGGGCTAATGTCTTGGGAGCAACTTGGGAGTAATCCCCTAGTGGAGACCCCTCATTGGGAATCCCCGAGCAAAAAACCCTTCGGTGGGCATGACCCAACCATCTTTGGGCAGAAACCCCTAGGCAGGGCTATGCTACTCTATGACACAAATTGACTTTCTTGTTTAAAGAACTAATGATTTGGGAGCACCTCATGACGAAAGCCCATATCATAATGATTCACCCCAAAGCGATGACTCCTAGGAGGAGGCCCTTCGAGGAGATCCCCTCAATAAGGATTACTTAAGCTAACCCCCTATCAAAAAACGCTTGAACAAGAGACAAAAGGCGTATTCCCAGCAACATAATAGTTTTCCTAATGCACTTGAACATCATGCATCTATCTACATTCAATGTTCAACACAATATGAGTAGCCAAAACAATGATGCATCCCATCTACCACGATAAAATTAACGAGTCAAGATGACAATACAGGATTGCTACGTGCAAAGTTTTTCTTAAAAAAAGAAAGACAAAAGATTCGAAAAAATCCTATACACCAAGAGGAGCATCCATGGCCGCCTCAAGCTTCGACACCTTAGCTGCTAGTTCCTCATATTTTTTAGACTGCAAGCCGAGAGAAGATTCCGTCGCTGAAAGCAACTCTTTCAAATGAAAGACTTCAGTAGATAAACAGTTCACTTCCACAAGGGCATCATCCCTTTCCAAGGTAACAAGAGGAAGAACTCCAAGCGGCGAATCTTCTAAGGGAGATAAAACTTGACCCTTAACTTTATCAAGCCAAGTAGAATAAAAAGCAAAAGCAAAAGCCCACATGGCACTCAAGAAATACTCAACCTCGCTATGCAAAGTGGAGGCCAAAGTACGAAGAGAATTCCCTTGCGCCAGGAGAAGAAACTCCCCCAAATAAAACAACATAGGCTGCCCCGCGATGAGTAGGATAGGTGGAAAGAAGCATAGATAGATGCATGGACAGGAAAGGCACCAAAGCACCCCGACACCTGACGAAAAGTGGAAAGATGAGATCACTACGATGAGACTCAACTTTTGAAAAAGGAAGGTCTTGCTTCTCACTTGAAAAAAAAGTGGGGTAAGAAACTTAGCTTGCAAAAGCATATAAGTACACACACACACACTTAGCTTGCAAAAGCATATAAGTACACACACACACACACACACACACACACACACATATATATATATGTATATGAGGTTGAAGACTTAGCCTCTATGAGGCAGTCGCCTCAGACAATGCACTTTCATCAGCAACAGCAGCAGCACCAGTATCAATTGGCCAACGTTAATAGTGACCCCATCAACTGGACTAACGCTAGGGGCAATGTCCAAAGACGCACCACCTAAGGATGGATTCTCAAGAACCTCAACCCCAATAGAAGATTGCACATCTCCCATAGTGCCTCCTGCTAAAGCTTCTTGAGTAGCTTCCTCTATGACCGCCGCAGCATCATGATCACCTTCTGATAGCTTGTCTCTTGAAAGGGTGACATCCTTCGCAGCTACTGGCTGGGTATCAACAGGGGCTTCTGGAAGTAATGATGGATTGGAGGCAAACTGAGCCTCACCCACACCAGCACTTGATCCCCAAAAGCCTCGAAAATCGTTGTTGGAGAATCACGCGTAGAAGGAGAATGAGACACGAGCAAGGTGGAAACACCTGTAAGAATTTTTCTCAAGAGGAAAGCATATTAATTAGTAAAATAAGCAGAACAAACACTTTAGACAACATTTTAGCATGAGAATGGAGGATTACCTGAGGAGCTTGGCGGATCATGAAGATGCGGAGAAAGGTGAGAAGCAGGAGCAGGGTGGTCATGCCAAGAGCCAAGGTGTAATACCCTAGACATATTGTTACCTAGGAATGTGTAGAGCAGTACACGTGTCCTTAGATAAATTCGGGTCCTGAATTTTGCTAAGTTTGGAGCCCTACACCTCCTTGGAGGGCTATCTATTAGAGCCACAATCTTTGGATCAAAAGTCCTGGTAATTGTTCCCTAGAGAAAAACAAGTTGAAAAGTGATTTTTGGCGAATTTTAGGAGGCTGTTAAATATTTCGTTTTTAGCCCCCAAGTTTTAAAAGTTGCAAGAATTCCCAGGTTTGAAGTAATACCCAAAATTTAGATTTTGATTTATTGGGATTTTGATTTTTTAGGTATTTTATTTGAATCCAAATGGGGGGTATTTCCTTATTTATATTTATGTTTTAAAGTTAATGGAGAGTAAAATTAAGAAATGTGAATAAGTGAGTTCTGGGGAGTAAGAGACCATCCTGGAGAGTGACAAACCTTGCTGGTGAGCGCTGCACCGCTAAAGAGCACTGCACCTGTCAATTAAAATGTGGAGACCATTTTTTTATGCTCTCTGGTGTGCGCTTAACAGAACAGTAAGGCGGTGCGTGATATGCTCTCTAGTAAGTGTTGCAACACTCAACAGATGACTTAAAAACCCTATCTAGCGGTCCAGAACCTTCAGTTGCCCAAAAACACCACTCACCCCCTAGGAAGTGTGAAACTCTCGTCCCCAATTTCTCTCTCCTATTTTCATCAATCTAATATCAATCTTTCACTTTCAAGGCTCAAAGGTAAGAGATTTTACTAGTTTTGCTTCCTATTTCTTCTATTCTTCCTTGCTCTTGGGGTTAGATTTTGTGTCCTCCTTGTTCTCATGTTATGATGCTCTTCTACCATTGATGGGGGTAGAGTAGAGTTCTTCTGAGATTGATCTAGGGTTTTATTGCTTTACTGACAGATAGTGGTGCCATTTCTACTTCCCAGGGTATTGTTGGTGTCAATCCTGTCTATTCTACCACTCCAGGTGAGTGGGTCTAAACTTGTCGCCTCTAAGTTCAACATTAGACTTATTTTCATTAGATGTGAATCAAATGCATGATTTTAGTGGTTTTTAGCAAGAAATATAGAATTGCAACTGATTGTAATTGATTTGGAATTTGTAGGTTTTGAAATAGCATGCACTATGTGATTTATGAAAACCATGGGACTATCATTATTGAAATGGAAAGATTTAAGTTGTGATTTTATATGTTTAGAAGCTGTTGTACTGGCTATATGATCTCTGGACTGGAATATTGTCATATGAGGAAGTTTGAACCCTAGGATAGAAGATTTTGTGTAATATTGTGAAAAGATTGTCTTGGAATTAAGAACTACTGATAGAAACAGAGCTGTAAGTTAATGGTAGCTATACCATTAACCTTGGTATACCAAGGCCCGCCAGGGGCAAGCTTATTAATAATTAGATTAGTCCGCCAGGGACGCGGTTCACCAGGGACCGTTAAGATCTCAGTTATTAGCTCATGTTTGCCAGGGATTGTGCATTTCCTTACAGTTCTGGGATAGTCTGTTCTCTTTTGTAGTGTCTTGAAAATCATCATAACTTTGTTCTGCGTTTTTGTTAAACTTATAGTTTATACCTATTATGTAAACTGAAAATACATGTTTTATAACTGTGCATTATGAATCACTTTTCCTTGTCCCATGAAGGGGGTTTCAGGTGAGGATTCACTCACTGAGTTTTTCTATAAAACTCATCCCTCTCCTTTCTTCCTATTTACAGATATAGCCACCACTGTGGATTCTTCCTAGCCTTCTACTTCCCAGCCACAATAGAGGATCAGCTGGTGAGCTTCACTTGAGCAAGGCATTTTGATTCTATAGAGTGCTCCAGTGTTATTGCAGGCAAGAGTCTTGATTCATATAGAGCTCATTTTGCATTTTACATTTTTTATCATACTATGGTTTGTATTAATGAAATTGGTTGTTTCTGGACAAACTGAACAAAAAAAAAATAGTTTGATACATATATTTGTATTTTGTGTATAGACAATGGATGATTTCAGACTTTTGATGTTGATGATGATATTTTAGCTACCAAGACCTTGATTTCAGAAAACAGGGAACTTATATATTGAAATTGAAATACTGTTTTACATAGATTTTCCTATATAAATATGCATGTAGAGCTTTACATAGGTCTTGAGGCTTACGTGGGGATGGGACTCCCCACATGCTGGTCACGTGTCCAGGTCGGGTCATGACACAAGGGGGCAAAAGGAGCCACCGTATTAGATGGGGCAGTGTATGTTAGGAGTTGAGAAGGAGCCAGCGCATGCGAAGAAATTGGCTTGGGCGGAGGAGGCATGGATGGAACCCTCATCCTAGTACTCTTGGCACTCTGATCAGGCGCAGTGCTTGAAACCCGCTTCCCTTTACCAGTGGGTAGCGAGGAATAGTAAGGGTCTAGTTTCAGGAAGGGAAGAAGGTGCCCAGTGGAAGAACGCCTCAAGGGCTGCTTCGCCTCGCGAAGGTCATGTATCAAAGCCTGCCAATAGGCATACCACTCTTCAGAAGCACCTACCTCATTACTCGAATGAGGAACTAAATTGAGATTAGGAAATGAATTCGCCAGAGGGTCATTGAGATAGAGCAGATGGATGATGGACTCTGGTGGTAGAAGAGCGAGGATCATATCAGAAGGCACCAGATCCCACCTAAGCTGGCAAATGACGTGGTTGGGGTGATATAGAAAAGTAAAGACACAACCACCCGGGTCACTCAGATGATCCCGCATGACATATCCCAGCAGTGTACCTACCTCACAAGCCAAGCACCAAAAATCATAGATGCCTTCCAGCAGAGGATCAGTATGGTTCTACTTATTCACACTCGCCTGGTCAAAGACACGGGAAGGGTGTTCGAAGCCGCCGAAGGAAACCAAATATGGGCGAAAAATAAAGCTTCCCTCATCATCGAGTACGTGACTTAGCGGTATGGCGAGTCTTCCCCTCTTCTCATTAACTCCACGCCAAGCCCACAGGCGGGGGGCGAGGAAATTGGGATCATCATTCTTGAAGTCACGCGGAGACTAACGGGGCGGACTATATGTTTTAAAACGTTCAAAAATAAACAAGGAGGGAAAAGTAGTGTCCAGAAAACTATTCAAAGAAAAATGACCATGGGAGATTTCCATCTATTTCTGTACCTGATCGAGGCGGGCATACAAACCTGCTAAGAACATGGAAGCCAAGGGAAGATGAACCCCCACCGCCAACATCACCGAAAAAAGGTATACCCTAGGACTCACAGATTCGTTAGAGGGACCGGGAACCTATCTAGCCAGAAGGCTATCAACGCCTGAAGCTCTGTAATAGTACCATAATGAAAGCCCACCAAGTGACTCTCCACATCTTCTCCTGCGTCCATTTTGGTCTGTTCGAAGTAGCGGATATACCTGGCATAAGTTTGTTTAGCTTGGGCCTTAGGTCTGCGAAGAACAAGATTCGCGCCATACCCAGTGCTCTCTGCTGCCTCATCTTTCAAATACTTACCTGCAAGAGCGATGTCAGTAGGAAGGGAGTCCTAAAAAAAGTCAAGATCACCAAAACAAGGTAATTCCATATAATGTGAGCATCTTCCAAAGTAGGAGTAAACTTGCCCCAGGTGGTGATGAAGGTATAGGTGAGATAACTCCACCTTTGGACTAGCAGCTCCATGTCGCTTGAACGCTTGATCACACCGAGGCGGGAGGACTGGTAAATGGTATCCCTTATACCAACTGCCTCCAATCACGCCACAAAATCACCACCCTGTGAAAATAGGTCATAAACCCAATCGGTCCAATTCTCCATTTGGCCCGAGCGACAAAAAAAATTCAGAGGGCTCCATGGAAATTCCCTCCTCTTCAAGCGAGTACGAAGCACAAAATTCCCCAAGCTAGTGCTAGGTGCATCTGGAGTTGGGTACCTGTTGCGGAGGACTGCATTATCCTTGGGCTGTGAGGTGGGACGGTAGTCAAATAGGTCCTCATTGGAATCCGAAACGTTGAAGATCGTAGGGTTATGGTCTTCATCGAATGTTTGGCGTTTGCCCAGAGGATCAGATGATCAGGGAGTGGGGATGCCGCCGATGACCAGCTCGTAGTCAAGCCCCACCGGAAGTTCACACCGGTGAGTAAAAAGGGGAGGCTGTTCGACAACACCTGCATCCTCACCTTCCGAATTGGCCATGGAGGGGTTACCACTGACTGTATGCTCATGAGAAGGAGAATATCCCTCGGAATTGCTATTGTTGGCATCGGACGAGGCCATTGCAAGAGAAAAGGAGTAAGAAATAAAGGGAGAAATGAAACAAGCGACTCGAACGAAGCACAGAAAAAGGGTGAAGGTTGAATGATCGAGGAAAAGAAAACAGAGACGTTAAGGTAAAATGGCAGTTATGACAAATGTTTGAAAAAAATAGAGAAATAGTATAAGGAATAGCAGCAGAAGAGGTGAAATGCGGCTACAATGTGATGATTCGAAAAGACGTGGGAAAGCAAACAGTCCGAAAGAGAGAAGGTGGTGTAATAAATAGTTAGGGCATCTATGTCCGAGAGGCCGAGGGGGCGGAAAGGATTAGAGTAAAGCTATGCGGCAATAGGGGATGACCATTCCGCTCTTCGCTCCAAGCAGGGGGTTGAGCGGTCTAGAGATGCACACGAATAAAGAATAGATGGCGCCGCAGGAAGAGTGGTATGAAGGGATGGAAAAGGAATAATACGCTCGTGATTCGGAGTTATGCCCAAGGCCCAGCGGGGCTTCTTCTTGCTCCGCCTTGGGCAGGGGGCTAATGTTTCGGGGTTAAGCATATATTGGGGGACATCTAACCGCGCGGCTTCCTTGAAGAGGCCAAGCGGAATGCTGAAATATTGTGAGGACATGGCGGACCAATGTAAGAAAGAGTGACTGAAATAAAAAAAGAGTGAGATCGTTAAGCATGGTCGAAGATATGTGATGAGACAAGTCTCCCAACATCTGACAAGACAACACATAAACCAAAGCATGGACTGAAGCATGGCCTGAGGTATGGGTCAAGCATGGGATACTAACAGAGTAGGTAAAAGTGGAGAAGGCCTATAAATACTAGGAAGAATGATGAAATGGGGGTTGCCAACACAGAGTCGGAAGACCAGAAAAGAGAGGGTCTACTTTAAGAAAACACACACAGGGGAGGCGGACAACTTAGGAGTTCTTCTAGCTCATAGTACAAAACCGAACCACCCCTCAAAACAATGACTCTTTTGTTACATTGTTATTTTATTTAATCCATTTAATCTCACATATAATTTCTAATATGATGATGAAAACCAATATCGGTAAAGAGGTAACCGCCTTTCATATTTGCATTTAAGTCTGTTAACTCCATACAAACTATCTTGCATCTAACAAGCGTCTTAGCCGTGCTCACTGGATAATGCTTTCATCATTTTTGTATAACTTACCCAGATGATTGATTCCCTTGTTGACCAATTCCTAAAGTCTACTTTTCTTCTAATAAGTATAACATCGGTCAACATCATTTCATTTTCATGGTTGATCGCAGCTATCAAGCCTTTGTCCCTTCTCTTACATTTTCTACTCGGCGATTATATGTTAATGGAATTGACATGCATATGGCTCGGTTTCATCCATAAAATTTTTATCCATATCATTTTGCTCTTTATTAAATATATTTTAAATAAATATAATTGAAGTTATTTTTAATTTATTATTGGAATTGACGTGCATATGACTCGGTTTCATAATAAAATTTTTATCCATATTTTGTTGCTCCTTATTAAATATATTTTAAATAAATATAATTGAAGGTATTTTTAATTTATTAATGGAATTGAGGTGCATATGACTCGGTTTCATCCATAAAATTTTTATTCATTTTTTTTTTGCTCCTTATCAAACATTTTAAATAATATAATTGAAGTTATTTTTAATGTATTAATATTATGAAATTGTTCAATAATCTAATCATATCATATAACATATGGGCAAAATATGTCTGATTTCATCCATTATTTTAAAAATAATAATAATAAATTGTTTTATGTCGTACATGCATAAAAATTAAATCAATGAAATTTTCAATTATTGATACATAACTCTCCAAACAGATAATAATAATGAATAGAGAAAAAAACTATAACAATATTCATAAAGACCATCAGACATATATTCTAGCATTTGGTCAATAAATCACATCGACGGGGCTTAGTTTGCTCCTTTGACCTCTCTACCAAATTTACTAGTAAGAACTAAGAAGTTAATAAAAAACAAGTGATTTTCCACATGTATATCCATTATTTTAATGCGTGAAATTTCGTTGTATAAATATCATTTTCGGTTAAGTTTCGCTCCATAAAGGAGCCGCCATTCTTTATATAATAATCTCCAGAAAAACATGCGTAGGTTGTTCTACCTAGGAAGGAATTCAAGTCTGAGTACCAATTTCGATCTTTTGTAGAGATCATTATGAAGTGCGCCGCGGTCATCACAAACTGGAAAAGCAAAAGATTCCATGAATGTCACTAATACACGGCAAGGTTGTCATTATTATTGTTATTGGGTAAGGTTGTTATTTAATCAGCATTTTTTTCTTTCTCTTTTTTTTTTTTTGAATGATTAGCATGTTTATATAGATGATTTGTTTTATTTAATAAGTAACAAGTTCAGAACGCAAACAGAAGGGGACAGGGCGGGAGCTAGGCACTAATTTTAGGATTGGGGGGAGCGGGAACACTAAAATATACATGTATCTAATAAATAAAATATATATAAAAACTAATCTCAAAGATTTAAATTGTATTTTTTATAAGTTAGATAAAACTAATCAATCAAAAAATAAAACAAGAATGGATGATAAAACTAATAAACTAATTGGGATATTAGACCTATTTATTTCTTCTAAAACAAATGATATATTATCTTGTAAATCCTTCTAATTAATATATAAAAACTATAGAGGGGGCCAAATGCATATAAATATATAAATACACAAGAAAATTAAAAATTTTAGGGGTGGCCATATGAAGTATATGACCCTCCACCCCAACTACGAAAGCGAACCCAAATAAAACAACTAGAGTGAACCACATAAAACAGTACCAGCATAGAAAACAACCAGAATCAAACCGGGAAAATCAACGATGTTTATAACTTTATATACATCATTTTATTCATACGGGGTTAACTAGCTTCTTCTTGTTAATAAGTTGTTTGTTCAACATCTTAGAAGTTGAGGTTCTTTGCAGTGGCGTAACTTCAACCAATTTTTTTTTCTTTAGTAAAATACAATCTTTTCCGTGAGAGGAGACTTTATTTCATTTCTATTCATTCTATTTCAAAACATATAATCCCCTTTTCTTGTGAAAGTTACCCTTTAATTTATTTTTAATTTTTTTATTAATTCTTTATTTTCTCATACTTATTGTCTCATTTTTTTTTACCAGAATGCCTTTTATTAATATATATATATATATATATATATATATATATATATATATATATATATATATATATATATATATATATCAATATTTTAGTTTGTAAAAACTTAATACAAACATACATACATACATAATATATATATATATATATATATAGACATGTATTTTAATTTAATTTTTAAAATCTTACTATATTAAGAAAATGAAATATTGGTAATAACAATCATTTGTAATAATCATTTTCAAACAATGAAATTAGGTGTTTATTTTATAATGTTAAAACATAAAGTATAAAAAATTATTCATTTTGAATATAAAGATAGAGAACATAACAGAAATATTTTGTGATGGTACAATAGAAATATGCATTAATATTATAAAATCAATAGTTGAAAAAAATAATTTTATTGCTTAAAATAATTATTACAAATTATTTTTATTAATAATTATTTTTACTTCTTATAACTTATTTCTTAGTATAAATAATAATTTAAATTAAAATATATATAACTCAATATTTTATATTATAAGCCACACATATTTTATTTTATAAAAAATGTGTGTAATTAATGAAGGGTGTTTCAGTCAAAAGTAAAAAAAAAATGAAAAATAGTTAAATCAATGAAAAATTTGAAAATGGTTTAAAGTGTATTTTTTTTTTCAATTTTATAGGCAAAAAATGTATGTTTTAGAAATAAAGGAAAGGGAAGAATACATAATAATAATACTAGTTTTTAAGGGAGGGGATGTATTTTACTTATTTTTTAACATTACATATATATGTGTGTGTGTGTGTGTGTGTGTATTTATCAAATTACATTGATGCAATTTTAAATATAGCTACACCACTTAATAACTTTTAATACAATAATTTTTCTGTCAATTCGTCGTAGCACTGTTTGGTAAAATAATGCAAAAGTTGCTTTCAATAAGCATAAGCTATGAAAATAGTATTTGATAAATATATTGTAGAGTTGCTTTCAAATTTTAAAATGACTATAATGGATATAACAAATAGAGGGAGAATCTTTGAGCGAAGAATCATAAATTAAAAATCTTAATTAATAGAATGATAAAGTTGGATTTTTATTCAAATTTAAAGGTTATATTAATCTTTTGGATTTTTTTTTAATTTCAGAAAACAAAAGTCAACTTTGAAATGCACTTCATCATGTGATCTCAAAAACACTCATGACTTTTAAAATTTGGGAGCAAAAGCATATCATTTTTTTTACCAAATAAAAAATGTTGGCTTTTTTTTTATAAGTCAGAACATTCATCCAAAAAACATTTTCAAACCCATCATAAATTCTAAGTAAAATGATTTATATTTGGTAATTTTTCTAAAAGTGATTATAACAAAAAGTAATAAATTTTCACTACTTTTGTAATCAATTCTAGAAGTAATACATCAGTTTAAAATCTTGAACCCAAACATATTTTTAAATAAACAAAATCAACTCCATGATCCCACCAACAAACCAAAGATGCTTTAACGTTGTTTGTTGTCCAGTTTTTTTGGTGTTTACTCCCTATGATTTGCTCTCACACTGCTCCTCCTTGGGTTGAGCCTTTCATTTATGACTTATCGGAAAAAGGAAAATTGGATTGACATGAAATTTTACAAACACAATTTACACATATAAATATTCATAAAAGAAAAAAAGGATTAATCGATGAAGCTCAACTATGTGCTTTCATATATAGGTGCTATTGACAATGCTAGAGGATTGCTTAGAGCCCCAATAATATAGAAAGTGAAGAAGAAAATATAAACAAACAAATGAAAGGTTTTACCTTACTTCTATTATGCCTTCTTTTGCTGGATAATACGGCATTCTCTAATGCAACAGACACTATTGATACACTGCAATCTATCAGTGATGGTGAGCCCTTAGTTTCAGCTGATGGGATCTTTGCACTAGGATTCTTTAGTCCAGGAACCTCCAAGAATCGTTATGTAGGAATTTGGTATAACAAAATTCCAAACCTAACTGTAGTATGGGTTGCCAACAGAGACACACCCTTCAATGACTCATCAGGGGTATTGAAGGTCAATGACACTGGAATTATCGTCCTTCTCAACCACAACGATAGTGTCATTTGGTCCATTCCTAACACAACAAGAGCAGCACAATCTCCAGTTGCAATACTTTTGAATTCTGGAAATTTCGTTGTGCAAGAGAAAAGCAATAGTGACCCAGAAGGCCAGAAGATTTCTTGTGGCAGAGTTTTGACTATCCATGTGACACTTTACTAGCTGGACAAAAGCTTGGAAGAAATCTAAAAACAGGAAAGAATTGGTACGTAACATCATGGAATAGCCCTGATGATCCATCTCCAGATAGATATAATATTCAAATTGATGTTGATAGATATCCACAATTAGTTATGAGATATGGCAATGTCGAAAGATTTCGTGTTGGATCATGGAATGGTAATCAATATAGTGGGACGCCCCAATTGAAACTAAATTCTATATTTACATATAGTTTTGTTTTCAATGAGGAAGAGGTATATTATTCTTATGAGCTTATCGACAATTCAGTTTTTCAAAGGTTCGTGTTAACATCAGATGGATTCATCCACACTAGTACCTGGAATGAACAAGAAAGGACTGGATCACCTTTAGCTTACCAGTAGATGACTGTGATCACTATGCAACATGTGAAGCATATGCTAGCTGCAATATAAACATCTTTGCATTATGTGGTTGCTTGGATGGATTTGTGCAGAATACAACATATTCATCTAGTGCTTGTTTGAGAAGAACTCCACTAAGTTGTAATGGTGATGGGTTCTTTAAGGTTTCTGGGCTAAAATTACCAGACACAGGAAGATCATGGTTTAATAGAAGAATGAGCCTTGAGGATTGTAAGGTGTTGTGCATGAATAATTGCTCTTGTACAGCTTATGCATCTTTGGATATCAGCAAAGGGGGAAGTGGGTGTTTACTATGGTTTGGTAATTTGATTGATATGAAAGTCTTAACTCCATCTCCCCAAGATATTTACATAAGAATGGCATGGACAGAGCTAGGTACAAATGTCTCCCAATTTAAAAGCTTTCTTACTTTGTTTTTTCCTTTTTGTTTCTTTTTTTATTATTATTTATCCTCCATCATTTTTAATTGTTTCCTAACTTCTCTATTTTATTTTGATTGAACTTTTTCTCAGAAGCTATTGAAGAAAGAAAATCACATAGATCACACACCCGGAAGCAATGGACTATCATTATAAGCTGTGTATTGTCGTTAGTTTTAATCTTATCCTTGGCCTTCATCATTTATAGATGGAAGTTATAGCAGAAAGGCAGTTAAGTAATTTCCAAATTATGTGATTCTTCATTCTTCATGCAAACTTTTGTCACATATTAGAATTGTCTTGGTCTCTGGTTTCTTTATCTTTCCTAGAGATGTGGTGAATCGATATTAAGATCCATCCACAAATATAAAGTAGACCATTAAACACCAAAGCTTTTAATGCAATTCAATAATATTTTATTACTGTTATTTATAATTCAAAAGTTCATATCAATTATTGATATTATATATAGTAAGACACAAAGTACTTGATTATAGTGACTGAGGCTAAGACTGTCTTCTTTTTTTTTTTATGGTATGTAACTTAGAGTCCACTTTTGATATACAAATAATATTAACTGTAAGATTTGCCAACAAAAATAAAGTGAGTGCTGTTGTCAATGTCAGGATAAAAAAAGCATTGGGTAATCGTACTTTAATTTACTTCAATTCCTTCTTAGATTTTGGGGTGAAGCAAAAGGTCTGTGTGATAGAGAAAATTGTGTATGTTCCATGTCTTAACTTCTTTTTAATTACATGCTACTTGCAGAAAAGATGAAAGACAATCTAGAAAGAGAAACAAGCACAATAAATGACAAGAGTGTGGAAGATCTAGAATTACCTTTGTTTGACATGTCTACAATTACTTTTGCAACCAATAACTTTTCAAATGACAACATACTGGGGAAAGGTGGCTTTGGATCGGTTTATAAGGTAATGGATTTATGAAAATGTCATCTCCAGAACCAATACGCATAATATTCTTGATCAATTTTATTTTTGTATGGATTAAACCATCAATTTCTTTGAAACTATCTGAGTATATGCTACATGAATATTACTTCTATATGGTCCAAAAATTATTAGAGATGCTAATTTGATAAAAGCAGGTATTGGAAGTAGTAAAGTAAGCAATTGAAAGAAGTAAACAAGTTATCTAAACACAATATAAATATGCATGGACCCCAGCTTCATTTGGACAATGATATGCATCGTTTTTGTCGCCACAAATATAAATAGATCGAGCACCATGAATCTTTGTTGTTTACATTTAGTAATTAGTAGTGCTATCTTTTTTCCTTTTTTTTCCTGGCAGGTTGATGCCACTATTTCAAACATATATTTTCATCTATACTCAGTTACTCACACCTATAATGATGTCTTGATGGTCCAAACTAAATCTTTTTGTCCCTTCTTATCAGCTAATATGCCGTTAACTCCAGACCGACAAAAAAAAAAAGGATGCCCTTAACTTGAAAAACTATATGGATGCTTTATGCATTGGCAAAATTATATAAGGTCTTAAAATTTTCGCCATATTCTTTTGGAGGAATTTGAATTAATTTGGGACAAGCGAAGAGGCTTATTCGCTGAATGATCTGTAGTCTTTTCCGCTTACTATTCAATTGGACATCAAATTCTACATCATATCATGTGTCATATTGCTGAGCTTCTAAAATTTTTTCAAAGAATTACCCATCTCGTAGGAAAATTATTCGATGTTAGAATAATTTTATTGAATGATGAAGTTTAAACACATTTATGTTAAAAAGATTTTAGTAAGGGTGAGTTTTGTTGAGGTTAAAAATGGGTGAAAATTTTTCATGGATGAGTTACATATACAAAATGCACCCTATATATTTTTCATCCATGAAAATTTTTAGATATAGGACTCAACCATAAAATATTTTCTCTTATTTTGAAGCCCTAACCACATACACTCCAAATATGAAGCTTTTGTTATATACAAATTGTTATGACTTTCAGCGTATCTTGGAAGATGGAAGAGAAATAGCTATCAAAAGGCTATCAAAGAATTCAAGCCAAGGACTCCAAGAGTTTAAAAATGAAGTTATGCATGTTGTTAAACTCCAGCACAAGAATTTAGTGAAACTACTAGGATGTTGTATTTCAGCAGAAGAAAGATTGTTGGTTTATGAATTTATGCCCAACAAAAGCTTGGACCTTTTCATATTTGGTTTGGCTCCCAAAAACCTTATGCATTATTTAATTCCCACGCAGTTGTATTCTCATTTGTTTAATAGACCTTTTTGTTTGAAAAATATGTGAAAAAAATGTATACATGAAAAAAATTAACTAGAGTTTTTTTTTTTTATGTCCACTCATTCTATCACGACCCAACTTGGGCACGTGATCGGCACGTGGGGAGTCTCATTCCCACGTAAGCCTCCAGACCTGTGTAAAGCTCTACATGCATATTTAAATAGGAAAATCCATGTAAACAATATCTCAATTTCAATCTATAGATTTCTTGTTTTTTGAAATCAAGATCTTGATAACTAAAATATCATTATCAACATCAAAATTTTGAAATCATCCATTATCCATACACAAAATAGAAATATACATATCAACCTATTTTTGTTCAGTTTGTCCAGAAACACCCAATTTCATTAATACAAACCATAGTATGATCAAATATGCAAAATGCAAAATGAGCTCTATATGAATCAGGACTCCTGCCTACAATAACACTGGAGCACTCTATAGAATAAAAAATGCTTTACTCAAGTGAAGCTCACCAACTGATCCTCTATTGTTGCTGGGAAGTAGAAGGCTGGGAAGAATCCACAGCAGTTGTTGTATCTGTAAATAGGAGGAAAAGAGAGGGGTGAGTTTTTATACAAAACTCAATGAGTAAATCCTCACCTGCAACCCCCTTCATGGGACATCAGTAAAACCATGCAGTATATATATGAAAATTATTTATAACATAGAGCTTTAAAACATTTCATATAACTATATATACATAATCAATTATAGTCATTGGCCTTTAAAATCATTAACAGTATCTAACTAGAGAAACAGAAATCTCTACTCTATGGTTCTTCAAGAACCAAAATTCTCTGCTCTATGATCCATCAGGGATCTAATGTGGACACCAACATAGGTTCCATTCTCTGCTCTATGAGATTATCCTTTAGGACAACTTGATACCAAGGTTAACGATCGTTCAGCCATTAACTCACTGTCTGTTTCTCTACAGCTACTGTTTAGTATCAATAGCCAATCAATTATTCTCTCTATATTCCACAAGGGCTTCTACCCTAGGGTTCAAGTGTTCTCATATAACAGTATCCGGTATACCAGAAGTCATCAAATCAACATAATAACATTTAAACATTCAAAATCATATATAATCAAGTATTCATATTCTCATTTCAATAACAATGGTCCCATGGTTTTCATAAAAATCTATAGTTCATGATATTTGAAAACCATATTCTTATAAGCTTGAATAATCAACAAAACCCTCTAATCTCTTTGTAGAATTCTCTAAAACTATCATATAAAGCATATTTTTATGCAAATAGTTCTAATGCACAACATAGAGATCTCAGTTTTGAACCCACTCACTTGGAGTGGTAGAATGAACAGGAGAGACACCAACAGGACCCTGGGAGGTAGAAACGACACCAATATCTGCTAGTAAAGCAATTAAACTCTAAATCAATCTCAGAAGAACCCTATTCTAACTTCCATCAATATGGATGAGCACTATGACCATAGAACAAGAAAGAACCCAAGATTAACTCTAAGAACAAGAGAGGAATAGATGAGATAGGAAGGAAATCTAGTAAAATCTCCTACCTTTAAGCCTTGGAAGTGAAAGATTAATGTTAGATTGATGAAATGGGAGAGAGAGAGTTTGGAGACGAAAATTTTTAGGTTTCACAGGGGGTGGGGTTGTGTTTGAGGGAGTGAAGGTTCTATACCCCGAGATGGGATTTTTAAGTCGTCTATTGAGCGCTGCAGCACTAACCAGAGGGCATATTGCGCACTGCCTTATTGTTCTGTAGAGCACTGCAGCACTCACCAGAGAGCATAAAAATTGGTCTTTGCACTTCAGTTGACCGCTACAGCGCTCTTTAGCGCTGCAAGCTCACCAGTAAAGTTTGTCACTCTCCAGGATGGTTTCTCACTATCTAGGATGGTTTCTCACTCCCCAGAACTCATTTATTTAAAGTTAATGTCCTAATTTATTTTACTCTCCATTAACTTTAAAACATAAATGTAAATAAGGGAATACCCCTCATCTGGATCCAAATAGAATATCTAGAAAAATCAAAATCCTAAGAGATCAAAATCTAAATTTTGGGTTTTAGTTCAAACTCGGGAATTCTTATGACTTTTAAAACTTGGGGGCTAAAAATGAAATATTTAACGGCCTCCTAAAATTTGCCAAAAATCACTCTTCAACTTGTTTTTCTCTAGGGAACAATTACCGGGACTTTTGATCCCAAGATTGTGGCTTTAACATATTGCCCTCCAAGGAGGTGTAGGGCTCCAGACTTAGCAAAAATTCAGGACCCGAATTTGTCTAAAGACACGTGTATTGCTTTACACTTTCCTAGGTAACAGTATGCCTAGGGTATTACACATTCATGACATAAGGTCAGGCAATAAGACATTTGGAGATGTGTATACCTAAGAAACTGTGGAAACAAATTTTATATTACTTGTTCCTAACTAGAACCATTATTTCTCAATCAGGGTTAATAATCTTTTAAAACAAATTGTCTAACTTGATCATCTTGTAAATGAACATATGAAAAGAAGGGTATGCTACTAGATTGGCCAAGACGCTTGCACATTATCAATGGGATTGCTCGAGGTCTTCTTTATCTTCATCAAGATTCAAGACATAAAATAGTTCATAGAGATTTAAAAGCTGCTAATATTTTGTTAGATAATAAAATGAATCCAAAAATCTCAGACTTTGGCCTAGCTAGAAGCTTTAGTGAGAATCAATCTAAAGCAAACACACAACATGTGGTTGGAACCTAGTAAGTGTTTGGTAACCTATATGGTATCGGTATGCATGGATATGATGACTTAGCTTAGTTTAATATATATTTTTTTCTTTTTGGCAGATGGATGTGCAGTGGATATTTGTCACCAGAGTATGTAATTGATGGAGATTACTCAACAAAATCTAATGTATTTAGCTTTGGTGTATTAGTATTGGAGATAGTGAGTGGAGAGAGAAATAGAGGATTCTATCATCAAGATCATCACTTCAATGTTCTAGGACATGTAAGTATGAACTTGAATTTTAATCACTATTGATATGCTTCTCCAGGAAAACTAAATAGTTTGAAAAAAATGTGCAGGCATGGAGACTATACACAGAAGGTAAAGGCTCTGAAATAGTTTACACTACAATAAGAGACACATCTAATTTATTTGCAATGCTAAGATCAATTCATGTGGGACTACTATGCTTGCAACGAAGTCCAGATGATAGGGCAAGCATGTCATCTGTGGTTCTAATGTTGAGTAGTGAGTCTCCATTACCCCATCCTAAAACACTGGATTCTTTATAGAAAGAGAGACGGCTGGTGACCATTCTTCATCGAGCAATAGCAAACTAGGCTCAAATAATGATGCCTCGATCAACCAATTGGGGGCTCGATAAGTTGCATTTCATATAGGTTACAAGTGTGTTGAGTCTTTAAAACCATACACCCCCTTAATATAGATATTGTATTTGTTTTTTATTTTCAATCTTATGTATAACAATAAAAAAATCTTTTATTTTTGTTACAACCATGGAGCTCTGAGTATTGATTAAAATCCATAGTTTGCTAATTAAAATACCAATAGTTTGTTGCGATCGAATTAATTGTATCAAAGTAAAATCAATACACCAGCTTTTTGAGTCTCTGGTGTATTCAGCTTTGGTATATTGGTATGGCTGCTAGTAATGAAAATAGTAATCAAAAGAACTAAATTTCTACCTTTACAACCTTCTGTTTTGTCACAATCCAACTTAATTCATGACCGGCGCATGGGGAATACTTTCCCAGCAAGCCTTAACACACAAAATTTTCTTGGAAATCGGATAGAGTTTCCTCTATATTTTGGATATTCCCCAAATAAAAAATAATCTGCAATATTTGCAATTTAATTCACAGCATTTGAGCATTAAGCATTCTTAGAATATGCCTTTCCAGCATATAACAATATCTCATCATAGTTCAGCCATAATACCAAATTAGTTTTCAAACTCTATTAAACATAATACAACATATAGTTCAAACATAAAATCAAATTAAGTTTACAAATCCTTTCTATAACATAATCTAAATATCTAAGTCATAATTTCTCAACATAAATATAATATAAATACAAGGACCTTGTTTGTGACATACGAAGCCACTGACAACTATAGGCGAAAACAAAATAAGGGTTCCAACCAAAAAGGGCCTTTACAAAAAGCTCACCAACTTAGAATTTACTAAGGTTGTGCTGGAGGAACAGCAGAACTAACACCAGCACCTGTATCTGAAAAAGGTGGAAAGACAACAAGGTGAGTTTTGCAACTCAGTGAAAGATAGGATATCCACAGTTTACTAATTGCTATCATAAAACAAGATAAATATAATAACATATATATACTTATATGAATACGGTTCTAGTCATGATTCGAGATTTCTCAAAAAACATATCTCTACAAAATTGCATAAATCCAAACATAATGGGGAGTTATCTGAAATAGAACAATAATAAGTCCAGACATAACCCAAGGTAATATTTAGGTTAGCACCACACCTGCTAACTAGAGTTGGCCCATAGCCATATACAGGTCCAGACATGATAAAAGTCATATGTAGGCTACCACTTCACCTGCTAACTAGAATTGGTCCATAACCAAATACAAGTCCAGACATAGCTGCAACTATGTGCGAGTTAGCACCTCACCTAGTAACTAGAGTTTCTCACGGCGCACTGAAACTAATGCCACTGCCGTTAGCTACAGGTTCTAACTATGGAAGTGATAATTGGCATAGTTCAATGTAGAGTATGAGTTAATAGAACATAAATATGAAAGTAAAATGAGGGAAATAATTAATAATTATAATGCAAATAAAACTTTAAAACTTTACTTTAAATAGAAATGTTGAGAAAATTGTAGGGCATAAATTTCTTAATGCATGCATCGCAAAAATTTCCTTGATCAGTCTAAATTATTAGTAATATAGATATAAATTATAATTTTGAATTATTGTCATATCATGATTAATTAGATTGAATACTTACTAAAATAAAACGCATCAAATTAAGTTGATTTCAATTAAGGGTGGTGATATATATATAGATATATATTGGTATATGAAATGGCAATTAAGTACATTAGATTAACTTTTGAATTTTGGCATATAAAACAAAATTGCTTTGGTCCTTAAATTAATATTAATAATTAAGGATAATATCATAGAATTGATATAAAATAAGAATAGTAAAATCAAATTGGTATCAATAACAACATTTTATGTTTTAGTAGATAGACTTTTTTATTTTGTTTGATTAGAATTTGGATTTATTTTGGGCCTATATATATATTATTATTAATATTAATTATAGATATTACCCTTACCATATATATTTCCATATTAATATTTGTAAAACAAAGTTAAAGATGTAGTGTATATTTTTACTATCACTTTATTCAAAACTATCAAAACTAACAATTAAGTTTAATATGAAAGGTAATCAATAATTCTGTAAAAAAAGAAGAGAAAGGTAATCAATAATAACTGTAAAACAAAAAAATGATAAAAATACAAAAAAAATATATCATAGCATCAATTAACGAATAGAGATTAAAAAAATGGAAAGAATAAAATATGCTGAAGAGACTTGCAAAAACTAAGCTCAAATAAATATAATATAATATAAATAATAAACCAAATACTTTCTTTCAAAGACAACATTAAAAAGAAATTAATAGGGAATAAAAATTTGAAATATTTTGAAAAAGAAATTTAAAATAAATAACTTAATATAACAGAAAAATATTAAACAAAGTTTAAGAATAGCCATTATCATTCTAATAATTGTATAAAAAGTAAGTTGTACACAATGCTTATTCTAGTTGCCTTATTTGTTCCCTTATTTATCATAATGCATTATCCTTCTCTGAAGGTACCTTCTTCTAGAGGAAGCTCTTAATCAAATGACTCAATCTTTTCATCAGAAAAAAAAAAAGAACGAAAAGCTCTCATCTTAGCAAAAGCTAACATATCATCACTAAATACAATCACAACAATATAAAAAAAAGATGATAGTCCCCTTACAACTCATTGTATATATCCACAATATAGCACTTGAAAATAGTAACAACTCACAGTAAGAAGGATAAAAGCAAAAACTAAAATGAATGCAGATATGTGAAATCATTCAATTGCACCTAAAAAAATAAATATCTATTAAATAAGGATGAAAATGCACAAAAATTATTACAATGAAAAATATATTACATATATAAATGTAGAAGAAGAATGTAGACGATGGAAGAATAATGTACAAGAGAGAAGAAGAAGGAGAAGAATGAATGAGTGTATACAAATTATAAAAAATAAAAATAAAAAATAGAGAGAGAAAGGACAAATAGAGTGAAGAAGAATATGAGGGTTTGAAGTTTAAAAGAAATGAAAAAGTGAATATATAGTGACTAAAATGTCCAGGTCATATTCACCAAATATGCTTATATTTAGCATTTAAATAGTCAAATATTAATCATGTAATTAGAATTTATTTGATATTTGATAACATATATAGAAATTATATTTTGTAGTGTAAATTAGATCAAATCATTGCTCGAAAAGGAAACTCTTGAATAAATGTTAAAAATCATATCATATAAAATCATTGCTTCTTCCTTATGGTTCAAAAATTATACTTGTCTGAAGGTGGTTTTGAATTTGAAAGAATATGGATCAATTTAAATTGATATGACCTTGGATTGATTGTTTTAATTTATTGATCATATAACATAAATGTCTATCATAATTGATTAATAGTTTTTATTAATTTTTGGGGTATAATTTATTTATCTATTTTTAACTAAAAAAGTATAATAAATCAGCATATTTATTAAAAACCCCCCATTTTCATTTTCTCATAAAAAAATTTATTCTGAATAACAAAAATAGAGATGACCGAAAGTTTAACAGTAAAACTTTTAATCTAGGTTTGTTTCACACTAAATTCTTCAAGTCTGTTGTCATTGCATAACAAAAAGCCATTTTTTTTAAATAGCTTTTAAAAAAATTCATACTCTACCAAAATCAATTATTGATGAAAACTCATTTGTCTATAATAGTTTAATATTTAATATTTAATACTTTAATGATATATAATATATTGATTTATATTGTTTTTACATCATTTGTTAATATTTTAATGTTAAATAATTTTGATTGGTATATTGATGAGCCTTATGATTTAAATTAAGACTTAATTCAATATTTAATGTAGAATATTCATGTAGTGATAATGAAAAAGAGATATGGAGATAATTTTTTTAAAAAATAATTAATAAGAATAGTTATAAAAATTGTGCACTCTAAATTACTCTAAAAATAACACGTGTTAAAGTTTCCTAGAAATGAGTATGAGTTATCTATAACAATAGATAAAGCGAATAGCTTGGATTTGGTGTCCAACTTTTCCTTTCCATTATTGCCCTTACAAATAAATTGCAATTGCCTTTGTGTGGTGTCCAAGAGATCGGTTACTCCACTTTCTATTATAGTTATTAAATTTCCTTCATTCTTCTTTCATTTTTTTTTTAGTTTTCACTACTTTTCTTCTTCCATCAGTCACTAAACTGCTTTGAACTCTCACTATCTCCAACTCCCATACATTCCCATTTCCCTCACTTCCAACCATCTGCTTTTCCTTTTTGCTAATCTATCTAAACACAAAATCACATGGCTTATTTTTCTTCTTTGTATCTTACTACCATAAAAAACAGAAACGACATCAGGTTTAGCATTGGCAAGAGAAAGCAAACAATGGCAAGGATATATATAGGCTACAAAATGCTAACTAACCCATGCCTGATGCAGTGGACTGGAGGAAATAGCATGATTTACCAATAGGATTTCTTCAAAATTGCTGGAAATGGTAAAGTAACATTATATTTATGTATATTGGATTTGATTATATTATATTGGAAATGAGGTTTACCATTGATACGTATATTGGTTGTGCTATATTTATTTTAAGTTATTTTGTTCTAAAACCTCAAATCCAATAATATGTATATTGATTTCACTACATTTATTTACGTATATTGCAGTATAAATATTTGTAACATGATTACAATGCAACGTATAAATCCAATTTTCCTTTCCAGTTTTTTGCCATTAATATAAATCCTTTGAACAGTATTTTAATAAGGTTAAAATTATAAATTAACTTGACAGGTTACTCCACTTTCTAAGACAGTTTTAAAACTTCATTATTCTTTTAACCTACTTCACTTTTCCTTCTTTCAATATTCTGATCATTTTTCTTTGCTTCGTATTAAAAGAGAGTTCGTAATTTATTATTGAAAATGACTACAATGCAAACTTATAGGTCCTTCGTTTATCCATTCAGTGACAGGATGATCATTCATTTTTTATTTAATTAGTGTGAAGAATGTGGAAAAAGTACGAATTGGGTGAAAAAGATTTTTTTTCCTTCTTCTATCATACCGTTGTTTGTCACAGTGTCATCTACAAATGTTGCCCATTATCATTGTGTAAGTTCTCCAACTCATACTCCTTCTCTTCCTCAAAATACTATAACAAAATTTATTCCAAAATGTCGTTGGTGCTTCCTTTTTACTCTTTGCAATTTTTTATTTGTGTTAGTTCATGCACATAAAAAGAGAAATATAGGGATAAAGTACGCTGATTGGTTTAGTAGAAATAGATGTGTAACTATAAAATAAATCACATATTACTGTTTGAAAAAAAAGGAAAAAAAAGAAGAAAGTGTTTACAAAATACATTTAGGTGCAGTAATAGATTTTAAAGTTATTATAGTTTCCTATAGTTTATCGATAATTTTGTATGTTGTTCGTACGCTACTTAGTTGATGAAGTCCAACAATACTGTGTTGGAAACTTGGAATATTGTTTTAAACAAAAGGGAAGTTTCGTTTAAGGGAATAGGGATAATGCATTATTGAAAGCGAGTAAAAAGGAACACAAATGTAAGGTGGTTTCACATGTTTTGTCATAAAATCCAGTAAAAAGGGAAGCACCAATAATTTATATTCAAAATCCAGTAACATAAATAATTTTACTCCTCTGTGTGATAACCTGTTATTGGGTTTTTTTAACTTAACATAATATTGGCAAGACAAAAAAATTTTCATGACTTCGTTGTGAATAATGTGGCTAAAATAATAACTTGATGGGGATATTGTAAAACTATTTATCATTGTTGCCTGTTACACATGTTTATATTTAATAAATTATTGGCCTTTTCTGTTGCAGGTAAAGCTATTTGATTATAACGATATTGGCTTCAGGAAAGAATTCAAGCAAGTTCAAAGATAGGTGTCTTTTTACTCCCAGAAAATACCATAGTAACATTCATATTCTAAAAAATTATTAAACACATATGTGCTATGGGTTTGAAACCTTGGCAACCATGATAAAATTTTTAATTTCTTTCTCAATTCAAGTTGAGTCCAAGTGATGATACAATTTTAAATATACATTTATAAATAGCCATACAAGATTCAAATGGTGCTAATAGATTTAAATAGATAGATTAAATTAACATTAATTTTTTTTCCATTTTTTTCCATATGTTGTTTACATATTCTTATACTACAATTATTTATGACATTTTATCATTACAATGTTTGGTTAATGTTTTCAGCTATACAATAGAACATGGATAATAGGAGAAATTATGATTCACGGTAGCAACAACGACCAAGTTGGAAGGAATATGCCAGACAAAGAAGACGCATGATGACCATAGAACAGAGGGAACAATACTTAGCTAGAAGGCGAGAAAACTATCAACCACGCATTCAACGGGAGAAACAAATGAACGAATCATATAATACAACAAGATTACTGTTACATGATACTACAAACAGTCATTCCAGAGCTGGAAGCTATAGGCAAGTTAAATCATGACAAAGTGGCCTTATATATTAACTTCTTCATGTATACTCTATAGTTGCCCATCTGTACATTGTTTTTTATTGTTAAATGATTGTTACTTTATATATTAACTTTTATGTACAGCCAAATTAAAATTCAAGGAGCTCTTACAACTATGTCAGGAGCTAAAGACAAAAAAATTGGATATATACTTTTCTAGACAGGTAAGTGCTAAGTTATATTTATGTTTTCTGTGTTTAATTAATAATTTAAAAATAATTATATAACTTCACATAGAATTTATAGGAGGGAGAATTTGAAAACCTTTGAAATATTTGGAAAGATGAACAGTCACTTGCGTCAATCAAAAAAATTGACAACAAGGTATATTTAAATGATATCCATATATTCATTTTATATTTACCCATATTATATTTTCTAATCTTTTATATTTGATTTGAATAGGTTCATTGTCTCAAAATTTATTCTTTTGGATGAGGAGCAACGATATTAGCTGATAAAACTCAGTTTTGGAAGATGATAAAAAAAAGAGAGTTGTTGTCACAAAAAAATAAATGGTAATTCAGTTTGCATATCCAACTTTTTTGCATAGTACATTATCATTAATATTGCATGTTGATACTTATAATAAGTTATATATCGAGACATTTATGCCCAAAAAAAAATGTAAATAACTAGTATATTATAGAAGTGGCCATTTAATTTCATTTCACATCAAACCAATATTAACCTTTTTTATTCTTCATATGTAGTAAACTTGAAGGCCACAAAGTATGTGACTGATAGTGTTATTCATAATTGGAGGTAACTATTATTTTGTGACTCAATTATGATCAAAATTCCAAGGCTTATTTTTTCTGTTAAAAATTAATGAATTTAATGTTGTACTTTGCTACACATATAGGAAATTCCATGCAAAACAAGATCTCTCCATGCTACAGGTTTAAGAATATTCTTTAATTGTCAAGATAATTGTATTAGTTTGTATATTCGACATGAACTTTTATTTAATTCACATATATAAGTTATTTTGCAGTTTTTTAAAACTCAACAACTCCTTGATGATGAAATGTATAAAGAATTGAGAAGAATCCTTGCCAGGTCATAAGTTCGATTTAATTGCAAATACTATAAAGATTTATGATTTAAATAAAATACTAAGCATGGTAATTTATTTTGACAATATGCAGGGAAATGAAAGAATAAAAAATTATGAATAAGTATTTCAACCTCCCAATTAAAGCCATTGATTGAATCAGCTAAGTAAACCATCTTTGTAAATTTGTTCAAATATGTCATTTTTTGTATGATATATATATGTGTGTGTGTGTGTGTGTGTGTAAATATAATAGGTATATTTAGAAACATAGATTATATGTTCATCCTTCTTTCTACAACTTTTGTTATCTATTTCTTTTAAATTTCCAATTATTGATATATAAAATTATCATTCCACTTACAGAATGATGTGAACTTCCAAAAAAAAAAAAAAAAGAGTAGTTTTGACCAATTCTTTATATTAAGAGCCAAAAAATAATATCCTCAAGTTGACCGTCACGATAGTACCTGTATTGTTGTTAGGTGTTACAAATTGAATATCGATGCAATATAAAATTAAATATGCACACATTTAATTATAGCGATACCCAAAAAATAAAAAAGGTAGCCTAACAGGTACGATAGTGCTTGTTAAGCCGCTAGTATGTAATAATTGCAGTTTTATGTTTTCAAAAGAATAATTATAATTAACTTCTTAAAAATTGTGGGCCCTAAATCATTATTGTTGCGACACTTGAAAAACTTTCCCTCATAATAGTATTCAATATTAGTATTATAGATAGATTATAGATTATAGATTAAGAAAATGAAATATTGGTAATAACAATCATTTGTAATAATTATTTCCAAAAAATAAAATTAGGTGTTTATTTTATAATATTAAAATATAAAGTATAAAAAATTATTCATTTTGTATATAAAGATTGAAAACATAATAGAAATATTTTGTGATGGTACAATATAAATATGCATTAATATTATAAAATTAATAGTTGAAAAAATACATAATTTTACTTTTTTAAAATAATTATTTCAAACTATGTTTATTATTAATTTTTTTAATTCTAATAACTTATTTTCTTAGTATAAATAATAATTTGAATTAAAATATATCTAACTCAATATTTTATATTATAAGCCACATATATTTTATTTTATAAAAAAATGTGTGTAATTAATTAAGGGTATTTTAGTTAAGAGTAAAATAAAAAGCAAGGAAAATAATTTAATTAATGAAAAATTTGAAAATGGTTTAAAGTGTAGTTTTTCTTAATTTTATAGGCAAAAAAGTGTATGCTTTAGAAATAAAGAAGAGGGAAGTATATAAAATATTAATATTTTTTAAAGTCGGGGTTGTATTTTACTCTTTTTTTAACATTATGTGTGTGTGTATTGACCAAATGATCTGGATGTAGTTTTAAATATAGTTACACCACTTATTAACTTTTAATAAAATACTTTTTCCATTGGTCCATACTAGCACTGTTTAGTAAAACAATGCAAAAGTTGCTCTCTATAAGCATAAGCCATGAAGTAATGTCTGATAAATATATTATAAGATTGCTCTCAAATTTTAAAATGACTATAATGGATATAACAAATGAAGGGAGAATCTTTGAGGAAAGAATAATAAATTAAAAGTCTTAACTAATAAAAGGATAAAGTTGAATTTTTATTCAAATTTAAGTATTATATTAGTCTTTTAGATTATTATTTTTTTTTGAATTTCAGAAAGTAAAAGTTAGCTTTGAAATTCACTCCATCATGTACTCTCAAAAGCATTCATGACTTTTAAAAGTTTGGAGCAAAAGCACATCAGTTTTTTTTTTTTTTTTTGGGTTTGGTTTTACCAAACAAAATAAGTTAGAACACCCATCCGAAAAGCATTTTCATACCCATCCTAAATAAAGTGATTTATATTTGGTAATTTCTCTAAAAATGATTATAATAAAAAGTAATAAATTTTCACTTCTCCTATAATCAATTCTAGAAGTAATACTTTAGTTTAGAATCTTGAACTCAAACATATTTTTAAATAAACAAAATCAATTCAATGTCCCACCAAGAAACTAAACATGCTTTAATGTTGTGTGTTGTCCCGTTTTTTGAGTGTTTACTCTATGGTTTGTGCTCACATTGCTCCTCCTTGGGTTGAGCCTTTGAAAAAGCAAATTGGATTGACCAGTGTTGTGAAATGGTAGGCCCACAAGGCCGCAACAGAGTAGCACAAAATAAATATGCTGAAGCGTAAAATAAATGACACTAAGAATTGACATGCTTCGACTTAAAACCTATGTTCACGGGCAAAGGCGACAACCAAATATTTCACTATGGAACTATGATGAAGATACAAAAGATGGATGCGCTCCACTCAACCCAGATCCCAAATAATAAGGATAAAAAAATGGTAAGATCCTACTCAAAATTAAGTCCCAAATACACCCAAAATACTAGATAGTGTTTTCCTCACCGGTATATACTGTCAACTCACAAAAGAGAAGAACTCATAAGGAACAAATAATTCTACTCTATTACACTGAAATGAGGAGATGCTGAATTGATGGTTGTTTAGAATGAATTCCATGGTGTGCTCCTTATATAGAGGTCTCGTGGCAAAGCTTTCAAAGGAAAGCATTTAATGCTTGCAGTAATGGTTGAAATTCGTGTCACCAGCCATGTGCTCCTAAGTCAATATGTGTTGCAAATTTTGAATTATGATAAAGAGCACATGTGGGTTTGTTGCACATGTTAAAGGCTTTGAAAAACAAGCCACACCTAATCTACAACATGAAATTTTACAAACATAATTTAAACATATAAACATTCATAAAAGAAAAAAGGATTAATTGATGAAGCTCAACTATGTGCTTTCATATATAGGTGCTATTGACAATGGTAGAGGATTGCTCAGAGCCCCAATAACATAGAAAGTGAAGAAGAAAATACAAACAAACAAATGAAAGGTTTTACCTTGCTTCTATTTTGCCTTCTTTTGCTGGATAATATGGCATTCTCTAATGCAACAGACACTATTGATACACTGCAATCTATCAGTGATGGTGAGACCTTAGTTTTAGCAGACAGAATCTTTGCACTAGGATTCTTTAGTCCAGGAACCTCCAAGAATCGTTAAGTGCGAATTTGGTATAACAAAGTCCCAAACCTAACAGTAGTATAGGTTGCCAATAGAGACACACCCCTCAATGACTCATAAGGGGTTTTGAAGATCAATGCCACTGGAATTCTAGTTCTTCGCAACCATAACAAGAGTGTCATTTGGTCCACCCCTTACACAACAAGAGCAGCACAATATCCAATTGCAAAGTTTTTGAATTCTAGAAATTTGGTATAACAAAGTCCCAAACCTAACAGTAGTATAGGTTGCCAATAGAGACACACCCCTCAATGACTCATGAGGGGTTTTGAAGATCAATGCCACTGGAATTCTAGTTCTTCGCAACCATAACAAGAGTGTCATTTGGTCCACCCCTTACACAACAAGAGTAGCACAATATCCAATTGCAAAGCTTTTGAATTCTAGAAATTTGGTTGTGTAGGAAAAAAGCAATAGTGACCCAGAAGATTTCTTGTGGCAAAGTTTTGACTATCCAGGTGACACTTTCCTACCTAGAATGAAGCTTGGAAGAAATCTAATTACAGGGAAGAATTGGCAGCTAACATCATGGAATAGCCCTGATGGTTTAGGGAAACCTTTTTGGGCATAAATTGACAGATCTATTAGGTTATGTTTGAGAAAGAACATTAGAATTAACTTTCCGATTGGCAGCTAGGCTATAGCAATTGATTCATTAAATTAATGTGATTTTTAAATAAATTGAGATCTCATTTATTAGTTATTTTCATTGATCAAATTCTAGAGGTCAATTGATCACTAGTAGAATTGTCAGTAATTTGTTACTAATAGCCACCAATGGGTTTAATATTTAGTTAATTATAATTAATTTCCAATCCTAGGAATATCTTGCACTAGTGCTTTCTTCATTATTGCTATTATCTTTGATTTGAATTGTTTTAATCTTAATTCTTCAAAACCTCCAATTTTTAATTGGCTAACAACACTTTCTTGTGAGACGACCTGAGTTTTGCCCCCCCTTTACTACATTTTTGGTGCAACTTGGCACTTTATAAATTTTAATTTGTTGAGTCATGACAACTCGCATTAAAAATCGAAACAATTTCACATACATATGGGTTGAAGGCTTCCAAATTGAAATTGGAGTTTATGTTTGAAAATGAGGATTTCAAGAAACAAATTCTCTTTGTACACTGATCCGTTTCTTATGATCTTTATGTCAATTTATTCATAACACTACCAGTAACAAAAGCCCCAAATTAATTTTGAAATTAATCAGTGAAAATCGAGAATCCTAAGTTGATATATTAGGCTTCATCACACATATGAAAATACATCATCAACACCTAATCTGGAACAGTAATATCACTGCCATATAAGAATTAGATTGTCTCTTGTACTACTTGATGAAATTTTGATCCAATTCTCAATATGACAAATGATAAACAAATGCTATAATTAGGATTAGGTGTTAGAGTTACCTGGAATGGTAGAAGTTGATAAATCCATGGTTGTCTGCTTCCTTTGATATATGTGAGAAAACCAACCAGAAGAGAGAATGCAGAGAGAGCGCTCTTCCTATTGCCACTGCAATTCCAATACGTGTTCTGTCTCAATGGGGCAATAGCCACACTAAAGTGTTTAGGAGCAGGGGCCTTTCTGGTTAGTAACAGGATGGGCCATAACCTACCCATTATGGCCTAGCCCATTAACAATAACCCAAACATATCCAATAATAACAAAAATTAATATAATTAAGCCCAATAACAAAAATTAATTAGAAATGGGCTAAACAATATGGTCCAATATTTTTGGCATCTAATTAATCTGAAATCAAATTAAAACTATTACAAAATATGATTTATGCTAGTCCACACATATAGAATATCCAATAGTACAAGCATGTGAAAACTATTTATAGAAGGCAAAGGCTTTGAAATGGTTTACACTACAATAAGTTACACATCCAATTTATTTGCAATGCTAAGATCAATTCATGTGGAGCTACTATGTGCGCAATGGAGTCCAGATGATCGACCAAGAATGTCATTTGTGGTTCTAATGTTGAGTTGTGAGTCTCCATTACCACAACCTAAAACACCTAGATTCTTTATAGAAAAAGAGACATCCAGTGACCATTCTTTATCGACCAATAGTAAACCAGGCTCAAATAATGATGACTCGATCAGCCAATTGGAAGCTCGATAAGTTGCATTTCATATGGGTTACAAGCGTGTTGAGTCTCTAAAACCATACACACCCTTAATATAGAAATTGTATTTGATTTGATTTTCTATCTTCTGTATAACAATAAAAAAAATTGTTATATTTTCATCGTAATCATGAAGCTCTGAGTATTAATTAAAATCCATAATTTGTTGATTTGTGATTGAATTAATTGTACAAAAAGAAAATCAAATCACTAGCTCTGAGTCTCTGGTGTATTCATCATTGGTGTATTGGTATTGCTAGTAATGATAAGAATTAAATTTCCACCTTTACAACCTTCCTTTTTCCATGTAGTGGGACACCCCAATTGAAACCAAATTCTATATTTATATATAATTTTGTTCCAATGAGGAAGAGGTATATTACACTTATGAGCTTGTAATATAGTTCAGTTCTTCATAGGTCTTGGTTAACATTAGATGGATGTGACCACCGTACTACCTAGGATGAAGAAAACAAGGATTGGATCACTTGGTCAAATTTACCAGCTGTCAAGACCATTTCATTTTCATGGTTGACCATGCCAGTGCCTATATAAAGTCATCTTAATTCTCTATTACGTTTCTACACAAACAATGTCACCGCATATGGCTCTGTCCTATCTTATTGGATCCAAAACATGAAGAGATATCTGACCAAGAGAAAAAAAGAAGAAGAAGAAATGAAGAGATTTCCAATCCTGCATACTGCACTTCAAGATTGTTCTCTCTTTTTTTTTTTATCTATTTTCTCTTCTCTAATTGTCTTTTCTCTAGCCAAAAATGTTATTCTACATCTCTAACTTTTTAGGTGTTAAAATAACACAATTAGATTGGTTTGCTATTACTTAAACGTTTTACCAAATTTATTAATAAGGTAATAAAAAACACATGGTTTCCAGATGAACACGTATTAAGAGTTCTGTCATGACCCAATCCGGCCCGTGACCAACACATAGAGAGCATATTCCCTAGCTAGCCTTAAGACCCAAACCCCCCTGAAAATTGAATGGAGTTTTCTCTATTTTTTGGATATTTCCCAAACATAAAACCTGGAAAAATACATTCTTACAATATCCAACACCACAACATAGCCAAAATACTATAATTATATATACTTGTAAGTCTCGAAATAAAGTTTTTCTCATCAACTACGTCATTTTAAGTTAAAAGCGTAGGTTACCATAAAACTAATCAATCCATAAGATTTAGATTCAAGAAATAAAAAGGTACAATGTTATCCTATCAAAGTTCATATGCAGGAAAACATAACATAAAACATAGTCATCACATTTAAATATCTATCAAAATAAGTTTTAAAACATAACACATCCCTGACCCTGCTTGTGATGAAAAGGTGCAACATCTACGATAAGAATATGGAACTCTTCCCTCGACATGGCCCACGAATCAAGGTGGGCTTACCAAATGAGAGGGTTCAAAATCTATTAAACTGGAAGAGATTGGAACTCGGACCAACACCTAAATCAAAAAAAGGAGGAAAGATAACAGAGTGAGTTTGATAGCTCAGTGAGTAGTTAAAGCATCTATAGCCCACATGAGATGAAAAAAAAATCAAACCAGTAATATTAGAAAGCTATATAAATAATATGGTAAAAACATATTCATAATCAAAATAAATACATATGGGGAAGTGGCTTTGAACAGGAAATTCCATCAAGATTACACACTCGTGAAGCCATTCCCCCGTGTGATCCAGCCTTCCATTAGGAACCATAAACACGTGGACCTACACTTATCCATCATGTACCATTCTCATATAAAATCAACTTCATCACCCCAATACTCAAATACTCATGAGGGTTACATAAGCAAAACAAATGTCATTTGGGGAGTAATCTCAACCTATTTAATCTTATTTTAAGGTATATCACATAGGGTCATCTCATTCTTTCATCTAAATGAAAAATACTATCTACACATAGGCCGTTATATCTCTTCGCTACGACGAGTGATAATGCCATTATATCTCTTTGCTATGGCAATCGATGTTGTCATTACATCTTTTCACTACGGCTAGCGATATTGCCATTATATATCTTTACTATGGCGAGCAGTAATTACATCTTAGAACCCATGATGGTTTTCTTCATTAAATTTTTTATCAAACACAAATTACAAATCTAAGATGCAATCTTCATATCAATCAAACCTTATAAGTATCAAATATCATAAACTTTTCCAATGCACGTGGAAATAACATATAGCAAAATCATGGCATTATGAAATCAACAAAGAGAGCTAGTAATAATTTTTTAACCAAATCATATAAATCAATTAACAGGAGACAATAGGGATTCAATAAAATTCATAAATAATTTATAGTATAAGAAATTAACCATACATACTAAATCTATTGACAACAATGGTTCCCAAGGAACTGGAAAGCACTCTTCAAGCTAACAAAAATTCCTGATTGCCGTCCAATTGCTCTACAAATTTGGGAACAAGACAATAATAGTATATGTGAGCAAATAATGCCACCAATTAACATACATGAGCACTACACATCAAAATCCCCAATTTCTACACTTTAGGATTCCAAAAAGGCCTAAATCCACCATGAACAACCACATAGAGAGTTCAATAAGATCAATAGAGGGATTTTGGCACTTACCCATTACATTAAAAGGAAGGAAAATTGAGGAAACACACCAAGTCTCACTGCTGTAGTGAGTTCCCTTCCTAGAGTGAAAGAAACTCACGAACAGAGGAGGGAGAGAGAGAGAGATGAAGTTGCAGAGACGCCAGTAGTACGGTGGTGGTGTGGTGGTACGACAGGTTGTCTTATGCAAGCAAGAGAGAGAACCAAGAGATGGAGAGGAAGAAGATGAAGAGAAAAGGAAAAGAAAAGAAGGAAAAAGAAGAAGGAAAGAAAGTGACAGGAAGGAGAGGAGGAAGGGAGAGGGAAGAAGAAAAAAAAATGAGGGGTTCTTTATTGTGGTCATACCACTTGAGATGTATAGGTGGGCTATTTTTTTTTTTTTATTGGTTATCACAAGTTCTCATTTTGATCCTCATGACATACCCCAATATCCCTGCATTCACTACTAGATATGTGTTAAATGGTGACCGATTAGCTACCAAAATAAATCGGTTACTAAAATGAAAATTTTGTGACCGCATTAGCGATCGAATTAAGTCCTGGGAAAAACTTGAATGAGTGAAAAAAATCGATTGCTAAATCGGTCACAAAAATCTAATAGTGACCGATTGTATTTTTTTTCCATTTACTCGAAAAATTGGTCACTAGATTGGTCACTAATTTTTTTTATTAGTGGCCGATTTTGTGACCGATATTATTTTTGAGATGAAATCTTATGCCTAACAATTTTGGTCACAAAATCGGCACTAATGTTAAATTTAGTGACCAATTGTATTTTTTTCTATTTATTTGAAAAATTGGTCACTAAATTTAATATTTGTGACCAATTTTTTTCTATTTCCTTGAAAAATTGGTCGCTAAATCAGTCACTAATAAAAAAATTAGTGATCGATTGTATTTTTTCTATTTACTTAAAAAATCAATCACAAAATCAGTCACTAATATTAAATTTAGTGACCGATTGTATATTTTCCATTTACTTAGCTTGCTTTTAAAATTCATTAAGGAAAGAAAAAAAAAACTCTTGTGATTTCCAAGTAGCATTTGTAAACCCAAAATGATAAACATTACAACACTAAATAAATCATAAGCTTCAAATAAACCCAACAGATCAACAAACAATCAAATCTTCAATCCTTTCACATTGGATCTAGAATAAACAAATAAATCATAAACAAAAACAAAAAGAATATGGACTAAACAAGGATGTGGAAGTGATAATATAACACCCTAATTATTAACCTCTTATGCGTACGTTATAATGGGCCAATAATTAGACTTTTTACATTTTGATTTCATGTATTTAGTCATTCAAAAATACTCTTAGTGAAAAAATAAAGGATAGATTTTTTTTTTAACTTAACAACATTTCCATAATAATAAGCACATAATAGGACACACCATAAATAAATCCTAGGTAAGAGCCGGTAATAAGCCCAGTCTCAAATGCAGTCATCCATAAGGCATAAAAAATCAAAATAAGGAAGAACATAAATAGGGATCAATGGTCTACATGTTGAAGAGACAAATACAAAATATGCAAAAGATAATAATGAAGCCTTTAAGCATGGGTTAACTCCAAACTCAAAGGACTCTAGCATTCTGGTCCACTGGCTTGTCCGAAGACGACACGGAAAAAGAAAAAGGGTGAGAATCCAAAGGAATCTCAGTAATTAAATGAAAATAGTATAAGTGTCATCCTTATCGTCTCCTGTCACTTCGGTTTAATTACAAAATAAGTGAGCATGCTTTAGTTTATTTTAATTAGTTCGCAAATAAAAGTCTCGAAGTGATCCGCATTTTAAGTCTTGTAAAAATTCTTATTAACAAACAACAATCTAGAGAATATACATTATTGTCACATAAATAACATAGAGAGAACTTGCATGAGAGAAAAAGAGAATCAAGAATTGTTTAGTAACTTTAATTTCTTTAATAGATCACCCTCTCTCATGTCACCTAATCCAACTGCATCACCGTCCTTGGCGATTTTAACTGTCACCTAAACTCTACATCACCTATCACCTAGGATGAGCTCAACCTAACTAGCTGTCAGTAGATTTAAATGGGGATAGAGGGGAATAACTTCACTAAATTTTAAGTTTAACTCTTTGGAATCTCATGTTCCAACATCATGTAAAAGTCTCATAATTTCTCTTATTAAAATCTTTAATTCATACTTGACTTAACACCATCAGTTAATAAGACTCATTCACATAATCAACCATGATCAATGCATATAATGAATGCACATGTAGTCTTAACAATTATTCAAAATCAATAGTCAATAATCACAATTCATTCAAGTATGGCATTTAAATACGATAAATTGTCACCATTCATCAATAGATAACCAAGAGTCATTCATTCTTTTATCATCATAAGAAATAAGTCTTTCTTTTTAATAAATTGGCTTGGGTTTTGATGACATGAGTAGCTTGAAGAGCATTCTTTTTCTTTTCTTCTTCTTTCTAATTTTTGCTAAAGAGTCCTCCAATTTCATAAAATTTACAAAACAATCCCTAACTAAATTTTTGCATCCAAAATAGATTTTTCACCCTAATCCACTGAAACACAATTCTGCCATTGAAATTTTTAGAATTTACACAAAACCCAAACTTTTGAGAATTTACAATTTGACCTCTCAACTTTATTAAAATTATAAAATGACCCAAAAACTCATCTTTGTCTTCTAAACACATATCTTACTGTTACAAAATCTATTCTTGAACCTATTCTTATAGTTTTGCTCCCTAAATAATTGATTTTTGTAGAAAAGCAGCAAAAGTTTCTAAAATTACATTCCAACCCCAAATTTTACATATAATTACAAAAATACTCAAATCACATGTACCCACTCCATTTTTTCATGTAGATTTCATATATGTGATTAGTTTTTAAAACAAAAATTTCCTTCTATGAGAACCAGCTAGGGTAGAATCCAAAAACCCAAAAATCAAGTCTTTGCAAAAATTTTGAAACACAATATCATGCTGTCCAGAAATTCTAGTCTCAAAAACAAATTTCATTAAATTACTAAACATCATAAAAACAGAGCAAAATCATTTTTTAGAGATAATTCAATATGTCCATGGGACCCTGTAAAAATTTCAAATCATAAAAATATTTCTAGCTATATTAAAAAAATTATATAATTTCGTAGGTCAGAAACCACCCATTTTCAGTGAACAGTCAGAAAACCCAATTTTTTTTCCATATCAAATAAAATAAAAAAATTATATAAAATTCATGGTTTAACTTCAAGATGTCCACAATATCGTATAAAAATTTCAAGTCAAAAATCGATCATTTGATGTGGTAACAAAATTATACTAATTTAGTGCTTTAGAAATTATTGTTGAGGCCAAGACTCTAATTTCCTCAGTTCCTAAATTTTTAAAAATAGAAAAAGTCATCTAGACACCTCAAGAAAAATACTAAAGATGCCTCCATATGTTAGCTTCAACATATAAAACTTTTAGCTCATAATATTGCCTCCATCTATGTGAATACAATCATATAAATTGACATGTCTGCTCAAATATGAGAATTCCAGCAACACAACATACAACTTCTTTTGATCTTTCAAGCATAATCATTCATCAAAACTCAAACCTTATTAACAAAAGTTCAGAGAACAAGATAAATAAATTTGAACATAAACCCCTACCTAAAAGATGATTTTGCTAGAGATCAAGGCAGCCACAAGCTCCTTGAAGTTTGATCTCCCAAGTAAGGAAGCAAAAACTCTTTCTTCCCTATGATCACGAATTTAGTCTGCCCCAGAACAGGTAGGAGGAGGCTTTTTCTTGAAAAAATAATGGTGGATTTGTGTTTTTTGGGTGGTAGAGCTATGGAAAAGTGTATTTATTTGTTGGATTTGGTGGCGAATTGAAGAAGTTATGAGATTGAAATAGTGGAGGAATGTGGTGGTGATGGAAGTTGAAGATGAGAAGTGAATGGAGTGTTTTTGAGAGAGAAAAATGATATGATAGTGTGTGTGAGTTGGAAGTGCAGTTACATAATAATAATTGGGAGCGAATGATTACGTTTTTCTTCTTTTTTATTTTTATTTGTTGTGGGGTGGTTGAGTTAGGTGTAGGGCCATTTTAGGAATTAGAAAAGAGTAGTGATTTGTGACATCATGATGATGTCTTCTTATCATTATGCCACTACATTTTTTTACTAGTGGTAATTAGAATAATTGGTTACTCTTTTAGAAATTTTTGAATAATTAACTGCACATTATTTCCTTAATTACTTTAACTAAGTTCAATTAGTACTGTCTTGGGGAAAAATAATAATTTAACATGAAAACTCAAGTCCCCGGGTAATGACCTAGTCTCGTCGTTAATTAATCATGCATCAAATTACCTCAGGTTTATTTTGGTTATTTTGCACAGAAGGAAAAATAGGGACATTACAGATAGCACAATGTTGCCAAGATTCCAATGATAGCATTCCAAGACTTCATTTAGCCCGTTTTCTTTTTATGCTTTCTTTCAGAACAATAGATAGGAAATTAGATCCATTCTAGCTTGATGCTTCAACAGGAATGGACACAAGTGACTAGCATAGAGTTGTTTTGCACCCTATTCAATAAGCACCAATGGCCTAGGCCTTTTAATTTAACATCGTTAAATAGGCCTTCACAAAAACAACAATCAATTCTAGAAGCTTACTACATGAACAATTTTAAGAGAAAATCAAATAGATAAACTATCAAATAAACAAATATGCTAAATAAACAACAAGCACAGATGGAAGGAAGACCCAAATCTACCAAATCAAATAAACAAATATACTAAATCTACAAGAACACTACAGATGGAAGAATAGAGCCAACAAGCAGAGATCAAGAATTCATCATCAATAACTTCAACACCAGAAATTCTACAATTCACAATAGCAAAAATTTCAAAATAAAAAAAAAATTAACAAGAACAACAACAGCAACAACAGTCATAGATCCAATTTGATCCAGAAATCATCAAGAAGAAACCAACTATCACAAAAATATATCCTGCAAAAGGAGAAGACGAACCAAATCTAAGCACCAGTGCGACAGCAAAGACATGGCCTGAGTACCACCAGATCTGAGCGGCAAAGTCATCGATGAAAGCAAAGACGATGACCGGAGCATACCAGATCTGAGCGGGGATGCCAACCAAAACACCACATATCATCGTTCACATGCTCCTTCTTGCTCTGAGCAGTTTCACGGTAGAGCTAGCGTCACACAAGGTGGCAACCACAATGACAAGATCGATTGCGCGTGAGAGTAGAGGAAGGAGGCGTTGTTGCAAAGCTAAGGTTGATTTGATAGAAGCAGGGTTGAGGGTGGAGCATGACTGTGCGAGGTTGATGCGGCAGCAGCGTGCTTGTAATACCCTATTTTTAAATAAAAAGAACTAGAAAAATTTTCAAACTAAAATGGGTGTCAGTCATGGTTACCTGTCATTTTAGGTCCTAGATTTTACTAAGTCTGGACCTTACATGCCTTTCGAGGGCTATATAATGGAACCACTTTCTTGGGATTAAAAGTCCCAGTAATTGTTCCCTAGAGAAAAATGAGTTAAAAAGAGATTTTTAACGAATGTTATGAAATCCTTAAACAGGTCATTTTAAAATTACAAGTTTACGGAATCGTAAGACTTCCTGAATTTGAACTAAAATCCAAAATCTAGATTTTTAACTGTTGGGATCTTGATTTTTCTAATATTTTATTTGAATCCAAATGGGGGGTATTCCTTTATTTACATTTATGTTTAAAAGTTAATTTACCTTTAATTAAGAAATGTAAATAAGTTAGTTCTGGGGAGTGAGAAAACATCCTAGACCATCCTGCATAGTGAAAAACCATTCTGGTGAGCACTGCAGCGGTCAGCAGAACAGTAAGTCAGTGCAAGAAATGAATTTTTATTCCCTCTGGTGAGCGCTGCAGCGGTCGACAGGTCACTTAAAAACCCTTGCTCAGGGTCCAGAACCTTCATTCACCAAAATACATCCCCCCTTCCTCTCAAACACGAAAACTCTCATCTCCCACCTCTCTCTCACCTATCTTCATCAATCTAACATCAATCTTTCACTTCCAAGGCCTTAAGATATTAATGTTGTTCCTGTTCAAAGGAGCCCTGTCAGTGTAGATTCTTCACTGTTTACCCCTCCAGGTGAGTGGGTTTTTATCTGTGATCTCTATGTTATGCATTAGTGTTATTTTCGTAAAAGTATGATTTACTAGTTGATTTTAGAGATTACTGTATAAGGGTTTGATGTCACTAATGGTTTATATGTTTTAGAAACTTTGATATTAGAGCATGAAACTTGTTTTAAGAAAACTCATGGGACCATGCTTATTGAATTGATTTTAAGTGTATTGGATGATAATTTTGATTATGGAAAGCTCTTATGAATGTTAAATTGAATTCTAAATATGATTTATGTATATGACATTGTTAGATACTTGAAAATTCTATTTGAAAAGATAATGGAATTTTGATTTTAAACTTTGATGGCTGAATGGTGTTTTGATAACCAGTTAAAAGGATTTTAGAGAATGAGTCTTTATGATGTTCATGACAGCTGGCGGCTACATACCTTGTGGAGGCTTGGAATCACAATGTCCACAAAGAGTGATTGTTTGGGCATGATTCCATAGCCACCAGAATCAGATGTATTCAGAGCTCACAGAGAACTAAAATGGTTTAAAGGTTTTACAAGTTATAAGCCACGAGGGGAAACCTCATAGATCATAGCAGAGACTGGAACCTATTTAGGTGTCCAAATCTGGTTCTTTAAGAACCACATATCAGAGTAGAGAAAAGGTTCATGAGAAACTATTCAATCATTAATTAGAGGCTCTTGTTCATGAGGAACTGAGTACCTACAGACCAAAGCAGAGATACTATTTTATCATGGCTAACAGACATAGCCACATATCAGAGTAAAGACCCAATTATACTATGATTGATAAACATTATAGTTCTTCTAGTAGTTAAGAAACTATAAGTTTATATGTCCTTTATCATTTTATAAAGTGATGATTAAATACATATATGTAGATATGTATGATTATGTATCATCTGTGAGTTTTGTTGTAATTATTATGAACTTATGCATTGTAAAGGGGGTTTCAGGTGAGAGCTCACTCACTGAGTTTTTCCATAAAAACTCACCCTTCTCTTCTTTCCTCTATTTATAGATATAGAAGTTTCCCAGCCACCTCCGTCTCAGCAGCACTAGAGTCCTAGTAGTGAGCTTCACTTGGGTGAAGTGTTTATAGTTTTGTCTAGAGTGCTCTAGTACATTGCAGGCAGGATCCCGAATGATAGAGCGTGTTTATGTTTTTGCATATTATTATACTATTTTGGTTTGTATAAAAGAGTTTAGCACTTGTGAACATTTCAAATTAGAGCAGTTTTATACATATGCGTTTTGTATTATGGTTCATAGACTACAAAGTTTGAACTATGGAATTTCAGTCTAGACTAGAATGAATTGGTAAACAAGTGATTTGTATGTAGAAAATGAAAATGTATTTTGAATAGTTTTGCAATTTATTGGGCATGTAGAGAAATCCAGGTCACGAGGCTTACATGGGGATGGGATTTCCCACTTGCTGGTCACATGCCTAAATCAGGTCGTGATAGTGCTAGGTTGATCTAGTAGCGGCAGCAGTAGCAGCAGCATGAGGGTTGGTGCAGGGAGTAGGGCCACATGAAGGTGTTGGGCTGAAAAAGGCTTACGGTTCTACTTTCTAAGCTGGGGTGGAGTTCTTAGATGTAATGTGAATGAGTTTTGAATCATGAATGACTTTTGACTATCGTTTCATTAATTTATTTTACAAACTAATATGAGTACGAAATATATTAGTTGTGTAGCATATAAACAAATGACTAAGCTAGTGTAGTGGTATGTAAGCTTTATCAAATTTTAAAATCTCAGGTTCGAATCCTTCTCCCACTTAAATATGATTTTACTCTAATATATCTATAAACAAGCCTCTAACTAAACAGGCCTTTTAAATAGCCTAAGCCTAGCTTGATTATTAAAAATGCCAGATCGATAGCAAGCTAGGCCAATAGTAGGCCAGGCCACAAGCCCCTGTCAGACCGCCTGGCCTATTCCCATCCCTATTCAGCACACAGAATAAAGCAATCACCCCCATTTTCCCACCACAACCATAGCTAAGGCATGAGAAGCAACACAAACCCCTTTTGCTTCAACTAGTTTGACACTTTTTAATTGACTTTTCCTTTTTTTCCTTTTTTTATTTTTGGATAAAAGATGTTAAATCATGACTTGGCTCTCGAAACAACCATTCAGTCTAGTCTAGTTTCCAGACTATCAGTAAGAATTCGCTTTTGCATACATTGTTATTCATCACTTGGATTATGTTCTTTTATCAAGTGCTTACTTCAGGACATGTTTCATGAGAAACAAGGCATAGGAAAGTGCATTCATATGAAAGCTGAAAATGATTTGCAGGACTAGAATGTTGTCATTGATGGAGCTGGGAGTTGTACTTTTATAATAATTATTTAATTGGAATTTATTTTAATTAATCATATGCCTAATAGCAAGTGGCATCGGGTCAATTAAGTAAGAGTAATGATACATGATCATCACTAAACATACACCAGCTACTTACACCAAGGAAAATGACAAGTTTCATGTATTTGAGATGATATGGATATAGAGGGACAAATTTGGGAACAAAAGAAAATGCAAAAAATGAAAAAAAAAGAAGCAATGTCTCTTAACATGTTCATTATTTCTTTATTGTTTATCTCTCTCACCTATCAAAGCTTTAATTTTTTTTTCTCTTTATCAGGTTCTCTCTCTAATTCTTCATCATTCATAGGAGGGAGAAGATGAAGAAGCTAGCAATGTTTATATTTCCTTTCAGAACTTGTTTACTTTCTTTTTCTTATTTCTCTCTCTTTATTATGTTTCTCTCTCTCTCTCTCTCTCTCTCTCTCTGTCACTTTCATTCTTCATTGGTCACAGGAGGAAGAAGAAGAAAAAGAAAAAGAAGAATTTTCAGCAACAAAACAAATTGAAAATGCATCTACTACAAGCTAAAATTTGCTATTATTGTTGAAAACTAGAGTTAAAAAATTATAAATGTGTTACGAAAAGTTGTAAACCAGTAGCAAAATGTTGTAAATCAATTGAAGACACATACTAAATAAATTCAAAATTAAATGTAAAATTATATTATGAAAAAGTGTAAAACAATATGCAAAGGTTGTAAACTAGTATGCAAAAAGTTGTAAATCAGTGCATAAAAAGTTGTAAAATAGTAGCAAAATTTTGTAACCCATTGCACAAAAAATTGTAAACCAATAGCAAAATGTTGTAAATCAATATACAAAATGTTGTAAACTAGTATGCAAAAGTTGTAAACCAGTGCACAAAAGTTATAAACCAATAGCGAAATGTTGTAAACCATTGCATAAAAAGTTGTAAACTAGTAGCAAAATGTTGTAAACCAATTAAGGACACATACTAAACAAATTCAAAATTAAATGTAAAATTATATTATGAAAATGTGTAAACTAATATGCAAAACGTTGTAAACCAGCAGCAAAATATTATAAATTATTACACAAAATGTTGTAAACCATTGCATAAAAAGTTGTAAAAATCAATAGCAAAATGTTGTAAACCAATTGAGGACACATACAAAACAGTTGCAGAATTAAATTTGTAATCCTTACGCATGAAGACTTTAACTCATTCCAACATTTGTAAATGACAAACTTCTATTACATTTACATATAAAAAAGTTGTAAATCTCTATTGCATTTGTTGTTTAGCTTGGTTTAAATATAATTTTTTGCATATTGATTTACATATTTTTCTAATATAATTTTATATCTAATTTTGAATTTGTTTAGTATGCATCCTCAATTGGTTTACAACATTTTGCTACTGGTTTCCCATTTTTTGTAACACACATTTATAAATTTTCAACTCCAATTTTCAGCAATAATAGCAAATTTCAGCTTGTAGTAGAGTCATTCTCAATTCGTTTTGTTACTGAAAATTCTTCTTCTTCTTTCTCTTGTGAACAATGAAGAATGAGAGAGCGAGAGAGAGAGAGAGAGAGAGAGAGAGAGAGAAATGTAATAAAGAGAGAGAAAATGAAGGCATTAGTGAGTGAGAGAGAGAAATAAGAAAAAGAGAGTAAACAAGTTTTGAAAAGAAAGAAGAATGTTGCTTCTTCTTCTTCTTCCTCCTGTGAATGATGAACAATGAGGGAGAGAACCAGATAAAGAGAGAAAATGAAAGCTTTGATAGGTGAGAGAGAGTAACAATAAAGGAAGAATGAACAGGGTAAGGGATGTTGCATTTTCTTCTTTTTTTTGCTTTTTCTTTTGTTCCCAAATTTGCTCATCCATATCCATACCATCTCAAATACATGAAATTTGTCATTTTTCTTGGTGTAAGTAGCTAATTTATGTTCAAGAATAGTCATGTATCATTGCTCATTAAGTAATAAAGCGTGAGCAAAGTATTCTTTCTATCAAGATCCAATAAATCAACTACCCTAACCACCAATTGGATGTTGTATAGTTAGGCCACCACAATTGATCGAGATGGTAATAAAATTAAATAAATAAAAGGCAAGATATAAATAAGTGCGATAAGAAAATAAACAAATACAATTAAAGGGTTGAATTGTTGAAGAATGTTAGAAGAAATAAAAGCTAGGGATTCAGTTTCAGCTAGTTTCTTATGGGTATTAATCTCTTAAAGTCTAATCAAATCCTCCTGTTCAATTGATGGAACAAAATTCAGCTTTTTTCTCCCAACTGTGTGCCCTTTTTTCCCCTTCTCATTCTTCTTTTTTTTTTGTATTTTTATAATAATAATAATAATAATATATTGTTGCCATCCTATCATTTCTCTTCAAATTATGCCGTAAAATTACATAAATTTTTACATTGAGAACAAAGTCAATTTTAAAGGGGAGGTATTGTAAGGAGTATAATGAGTCGAATTACTCCAATTAGAGTTTGAAGCATGGAATAAAAAAAAGGATGTCCTTGACAAAAAATGGAAAAACCACAAAAGGGAAAAAAAAGAAACAAGCATCATGTCTTGGAAGCATTGATTACTTGTTAGAACTGTCACCAAAGCTTAATATCTATTAGATATAAAATTATTCGTATATCTTTATCCATTAACTTAAATTTTTGGGAAATAATTTTTTTTATATGAAATAGTCTCCATAACCAAGTGGTAATTCTTGTTATATACCTATTATGATAAAATTGTTCAAGTTTCAAGCGTAAAAAATTGACATTAGTGTGAGGTGACTTGTTATATATAAAATCTTTTAGGTAGCTTTATCTATCAGTTTAAGTTTTTGAATATATTATTCATGACATCCTATCTTTAACTTGGAAGACCAAAGCCCAAAATAAGAATTCCAAGGAGATATTAATGGAGGATAACATATGCCTAGATTCCCTTAGTTGTCAAAAGCAAGGCGAGGAAGATGAAGACGTTCTTGGTGAGTAGAGTGTCTTTCGTAGACATGGGAGCTACAAGAACTATCCTGTGAAATGGAAGGGGAAACCAATTTCAAAAACCACACTTGGTTTACTGCAGCTGACTTTGAAGCAACAGTCTAGAACTATTCAAGACGTATCAACCCTTTCACTCATTGGAGATGATTTGTGTCCAAGTCAGGAAAACTTATGCAGAAGAATAATTATCAATTAAGAATAATAGATATTTAATCTCCCAAGAGTCATTTGATTAGTCTTGTAGTGTTGAGCCTAGAAGACTAGAACCAGTCAAGAGTTTTGGTTCATGTATTTAATCAAGTCTAGATCTGTTTAATATCATAATTAAGGAGAAATGCTTGCATACTCTTATAACACATTTAATACCTGCTCAAGGAATATCCAGAACTACTTATTTTCACTTATATGTCCACAACTACTTATTTTCACTTATATGTTTAAAAGTTGCATAAAAAAATAATCGAAATGAGTGATTGTAAATGTTCCTGTAATACATATTTAATATGCTCCAAGAGCATGAAAATATTTCTCGTAATTAAGGATCCCAATATATTGAAGTAGAGTTAGCAAAGGCTAGAATAATCATTCCCTCATTTACTTTCGAGGTGTTCAGAATCATATTCAATAAAGTTCATAGTATATTTCCTCTGGCGTTCTTATACATAATAAGCTAATTTCATACTATAAATCTTGCATCTAAACTCTATCTTCATCAAAGTACAATAAGCAGGAGATAAAACACAGTGCATAATGTGCACAAACAGATCAACTAGGGTCGGATAAATGATCCACTACCGGGGCTCTAAAATTGTGACACTCATTTCGTTGGTTGACGAAGACACCTGTTTGCTAGAATAATCTGCTTCAAGAGAGTAATTCTCGGTAAGGAAAGCAGGCTCCTTAGGTTCGGGCAAGGCACCCTCACTGCCCAACATCAAAACCACATTTGACATACTTGGCCTATCCTCAGGGTGCTGTTGCACACAAAGAAGACTAATGTGGATGCAACGCAATGCTTCTGACATGACATAGGACTTCTCCATGCAAGAATCAATTAAGTCTAAAGGCCTGCTCTCTTTCCAAAATATCCATGCCTAAAACATGCAAAAGACATGTCATTCTCAAGGTTTTTTACTTGTAAGAGGAAATGACAAACTCCTTGAGTCCTTTTTCACTTACGAGTCCAATAAGGTTTGTACTGTTGTTCGAATGGGAAACTCCTCTGTTCTTCTTTCCACTTACTATCTCCAAAAGTAATACACCAAAGCTGAAAACATCAGATTTTACTGAGAATAGTCCATGAATAGCATATTCAGGAGCCATATATCCACTGAAATCATTAAAAAAAAAAAAAAGCAAAAAAATGGTTCAAATCACCATTGAGTGAAGGTATAAACAAATAAAGAACTATGTTGTCATGTCAACTCACTATGTTCCAACCACCCTCTTTGTATTTCCTTCAGTTTGGTCTCCCCCAAAAGTTCTAGCCATGCCAAAGTCAGATATTTTAGGGTTTAACTCGCTATCAAGTAAAACATTACTTGCTTTAAGATCTCTATGTATTATCCTTAACCTAGAATCTTGATGAAGATATAGTAGTCCTCGAGCAACTCCCCATATAATGTTGTAACGGTTATGCCAATCTAAAACTCTAGGTTTCACATTATCTGGCAAGACAAATAACATAATTAGCTCATTCCAATCAAACAAACACAAATTATTGTAAGCAATGGGACAAAAGGTGGCAATATGAATGAGACAGTGGGGGAGGAAACTTGTAAATGAAAAGGAAAATTAAAATTCAAAAGATGTTAAGTGATCCAAACCAAAGATTAATGAGTCCAAACTTCTATTGGCCATGTATTCATAAACAAGCATCTTCTCTTCTCCTTGAATACTACAACCAAGAAGCTTAACTAGGTTTCGATGTTGAAGTTTGGCTATCAACATGACTTCATTCTTGAATTCGGTCAATCCTTGTCCAGAACTTCGTGATAGCCTCTTCACAGCAATTTCTTGCCCATCTTCTAGGGTACCCTGTAATTTCTTGTATTTAATTACATATGCAATGTATGAACAAAATTAAAGAATTATAATTAAGTTCTATGTTCGTTAAACCAGAATGCTGCATAATTACCATGTATACGGTCCCAAATCCCCCTTCTCCAAGTTTATTGTTGATTGAGAAGTCATCTGTTGCTTTCACAATAGTAGCAAGGTCAAAGATCGGAAGCTCCAAGTCTTCTTTCTGGCTTTCATCATTATTCTTTACTAGGAAGTTGTTGTCTGTTTCCTTAGCTGTAAATACAAAATACTAAGCTATTAAACTATATCTATAGCATTATCTAGAATTAGTCCTTTGAAAGAATTGAGACTATATGCTTCTTTATATGATTGACAACAAACATAGGAATGACTTGCACTATATTGTCCCAAGCAACAACTTACATTAAAAATTTGCAACAGAAAAAAGTGCAGAAGATAAAAAATGAAATGAAAATATAAGAGCTTGACTAGCTAGCTAAACCTAAACATCGATATTAGGCTGTAAATGAATTAGGATGGAACTGAACATCGAATGTGATGGCTTCAAAACCCTGCCCCCAAATAGTAATGAATTATAAATGAAAGAATAAGTATACTCGCTAGAGTCATTAAAATTTGATTGACGTTCTTGTTCTTAAATTCTTATGTCAGTGCGAATTCCTTAAATTGAATTTGAGTCAGAGACCGTCAAAGCTACCTCTGAATCTTATCATTCTCTTGCCAAGACAGCACAATACCAGAATCACCACAAGAACTGAGGCACCGATGATGACTTTCACTGCCACCTTCTTGTGCTTCCCTTCTTTGGCAGCTTCATGATTTATGGAAAAAAAAAATTAATTAAATTAAATTAACAGAGTCAGTCATGAACCATCGAAAAGTATGAAGTTATTATGGCAAAAACATAGCCAATAAAGTTGAGCGAAAAAATCATTTCAATACAACATCAATGACATGAGAGAGATCAAGACCTTACCACTCTCTGAGATTTTCATTCGAATATAAACATCCTGACCTCCATCGGTAAAGGTTCTGATATCCTTGAGGTCACCGAACCACATCAAACAGCCACTGCCTCCTCCTCTAACATCTGAATTTGCATAAGCTGTGCAGGAACAGTTCTCTAAGCATTTATCCCTGCATTGATTGAGATTCATACTCTCATTGACCCAAGAATGTGACGTATCTGGATATTTCAGCCCAGTTAATTTCAAAAACCCATCTTTGCTCCTATCCTCACAGCTCAATTGCTCTCTGAGTGAACATCCTTGAGTCCAGTCCATCATGTCCCAACTTTTTTGTGATTTTGGCTTAAACCCCGTTAAGCACTGGCACACTGGCAAGTTACTTATGACACAATTTGCATTTGGACCGCAAAGATTGTAATAGTCACAGTAGTCTCTTGGCACAGATCCATAAGGCCTCCAATCTCGAGCTTCTTCGATCCATATGTAGCCATAGCGACCAGATGAGGTTTGATTCATGTAAAGTTTTGAAATCACTGACTTATTCTTAAGGTTGTATGTGAAGTACACCTCATCCTTGTTGGAGATGAACTTGTATTCAAAGACTGGATTGGCCTTCAATTCAGGGGCACCGCTGAATTGATTGCCATTCCATGGACCACCACGGTAGAACACTTTTGACCCTTTCAAAAATATTCCTTGAGGAACACCTTCAAGTGAGATGCCCCAAGAAAAATCTCCTGGTGATGGATCATCCCACTTCTTCCAAGAAGTTACACGCCTCTCAAGACCAGTTTTCAGGTCCCAACCCAGCTTCATTCCTGGCAACAGTGTATCAGAAGGGTAATCAAAGCTCTGCCACAAGTAGTTCCCTGGATCTTGGTCTCCCTCATCCCTTAGCACCAAATTCCCATCATCTAAGAGCTGAGCAATGGGATTGACAACCTTCCTTGTTGATTTTGCTGACCAAACCACAGTCCCATTCTGGTTAACCAGCTCAAGATTCCCATCATTGCTTATGTGCAACATGCTAGAGTTGTCTTTGACAGGGTTAGCTCCATTTGCAACCCAAACAAGAGTCTTTTCTGGGATAGGCTTGTACCATATCCCCAAGTAACGGTTTGCAGCATTTCCTGGGCTGAAGAAACCCAACACAAACCTTCCATCCTCAGAAATCAAGGTCTTGCCTTCAGAAAGTGTCTCGGACCGGGATATGGAATCAGCTGCATTTGAGAGATGAAAAAAGAACAGAAGAACCTTTGTAAGAGCAGACAAAAATGAAAGATTCTTCATGGCTTGACAGTCAGTGATTATTCAAGCTTTAATAGAGGCACTGTGTTTTCCTGACTTTTAAAGCGAAATAGTCGACATAACCATCATGGATACATGTCATCATATCGTGTACTTGGTTGAGACTTTTAGATACTCCTATCAATACCCGTGTAACACAGGACAGAAAATAAAGCTTACAACCACGAAACTCCCTGCTTCAACGGTTGAAAATGTGGCGTCACCACAAAATATGCACTTGTGTGTATATGTTGCAGAGATGACGAAATCTTGTTAGAATATAGCATCAGATTCTCTTCAGTTGTAGGAAAAACTGCAGAGGATCTAGAGATTAGTACCCCGTTACCCCCCCCCCCCCCCCCCAAAACTATATATATATATATATTCTAGCTTTGATAAAATATTAGAAGGGCAAGTAATCATGGAAATTTGTGTGGGGATTTTGGACAGCCATAAAACGGTGAGAAGAGAGCATAAAGGTGATGGAGGTAGATAGGATGACGAATGAAAAAGTGGAAGCATGTGTATATATAGAGACGAAGATGTTATTTTGTCTGGTTTTTCTAGGAAGGAGCGGGCACTATACCTTGCGTAGGTGCAGGCATAGTATTGGCTCTTAATATAAGATATGAGAAAATTTTACAAAAAATAATGATTAAAAATTTTGAAACACGTATTATAATATCTGTTAATATGACTTTCATACCAGTTATTTAAAACTTATGTATTTACATTATAAAAAAAATCTAATGATAAATTAAATTTCCCTATTAGTAATGATAATATTTAACTCTAACACTTATTACTTAAAATGTTACTCTCTCTGTCCTTGAATAATTATCCATTTTTAAATATATACTAAAATTAAAAAAATGATTGGTAAAATATCAATGTCAGTAAAAATTAAAAAATAATTTACTGAATTATCTTTATTTCTTTTTAATATTTTAACTTTCTCTTCCCTCATTTACTAATGAATCAGTAGTATTTAATACGAGTATTATTAGAAAAAATTAATACTACTTAAATTTTTTAAGTAGATAATTATTTCTAGACAAAATAAATTTTTTGAAATGGATAATTATTTAAGGATAGAGAGAGTATATAAACATATTTTATATTATCACTATATTAAAATTAAACTTTTATGAAATAAAAGTAATTTTGTTTGAATTTAATTTTCGTATACTATTAGCATAAAAAAAGTTACACAAATATATAATAATGTATTACTATATCAACAAGAGAATTTGACTCAATCGTCTACTATCTTAAACATAAAAATATATAATTGAATGACATTGAGTTTTACATAATCTGTGATGGTGGTCCGATGTCAACGATAGTGATCTGGTGATCTTCGATGGTGGTGGTGGTGGCGGTGCAGCATCGGGGTATATGATCTGGATAACATCGGTGTTCGCATGACAATTGTAATGATTTAGGATTAATTAAGGACAATTTGATCATTTTGTTCTTACAAAACAATTCCCTTCGTACGTTCTTATGGGAATGTTTCCTGTAAGAAAATATTTTTCCCTATGACAATACGATATGCGAGAAACATAAATGGGTCAATTTTCATCCCAAAATACAGTGCCCAAAAACATTTTTATTAAACCAAGTACCAGTACATTCTCGCATTCACATAACCGCAAATATAAATTGTCTGCCAAACGCCCCAGCGTAACCCATATACAAAACTGATTTAGGAGTACCGAATCCGTACCATGTTTCGTAAACTGACATGATCGGACAGGCTATTTACTTTGGAGTTTGGAGTGGAGTTTGCAGAAGGTCGCCAGAAGGGTAGTAACTGTCTATGCAGAAATTTTCACTTTGTCTTCTTGTAATATATGGTAAACACCTTTGTGGTCTCTCTCGTTTGTGGCGTGTTCGTACTGCAAAAAGTTGAATTCGTTGTCCATTGCGATGCATAAGTAGAAATTTATACGTTAAAAATGGATGTTATCAAGAATTTAACTGTCATTGTTTAGAATAGTGTCATAATCATTCACCACATCCGTCCTCAAATAAATATCTAGTTTTAAATATGTACATGAATTAAGAGAATGATTGATAAACCCTTGGGGAATGCAAATTCTCATGTTTAGTTTGCAAATAGAAAAAGTACTCTCGAAAATGTTTCATTATTTGGAATAAAAATACCCCGTTTGATTTATCATGAAAAGGGAATGTTTAAGGAAATGAAAAAACTAGATTGCCCCAACTGGACCACCACTGAAGCTCGCTTGATGACCACTGGAGCTCGCCGGACTACTGCTGAAATGCTACCGGAGCTTTCTGGATACTGTCGTCTATCATGAATATTTTTGGAAAAATACATTGTATTTTCAGAAATGCCATGTAAAATCACTGCGTGGACCACACACCTCCTCCCTACTTTCTTTCAGGAGAACATTTCACCATGATATATAAAATAATTTTATATAAACAAGGCATGCTCTCTTTAAAATGAACAATTATTTAAGAATTTAAATTATACAACTTTATTTCCCACACCCTCCTTTTCTTCGTTGGTATGACCGGGATGATTTTAGGTTTTTCCCTACGTAGAAATGTGTACGTTTTCTCTCTTTACAGTTTTTCTTCCCATCCAAATCTTATGTAGGACCAAACAATTAATCAGTAAGGCAGAGTGACCCGCAAATCCATGAAGAAGTCAATTTAGAAAGGCCCCGTCGGTTCCATGAGAAACTGGTGTTATAAAATCAATATCCACCTCAAGAAATACTACTGCTTCTGCCAATCGTAGTTTATACCTTGTACATACGGCGTTAATATAGACTTTTGGATGTCTTATCTGTATCGATATGTAGACTTTTGTATGTCTTATCTTTATCGATATCAAGACTTTTTTTTTTTCCCTTCCACTTGCCATTATTTCTTCCACTTGTTTTTATCGGCATGCATGGCTTCTTCTTTCCACGTTGTTTAGAATTTTCACGGGTGACAAATCGAGTTGGCGGCCCATCATCAACCCAAAATTTTTTAATATTGACACTTCTAATTCAAATAATTAAAATAAGTCAATTCGCCTCTTTCCCATTTTATAGTCAACTAGTGACATGTTGGGACTGGTTGATAACCCTAGTTACAAAAATAATAAAAAATAGGTTGGCCTCTTGAGTTAGCCAACCAACCCACCATTTTTTCATTGACTGGGTTGACATTTATGACCCAAATAATTAAAACGGATCAACTGCCCTCATTTGCCACCCTTACCCCATTATATGTCCAATCATTATCAATTTTGAGACTTTTGAATCTTATTATTAGGGGTGTAGAAATATCAAATGGGATAGACTTCAATAGTTCAATTTAGAGTAAACCCCATGTTGGCCCATGACAATTTCAATGTCGACTAAGTTAGTTCCTAATAATTAAAAAGTGTTAACTTATTCTTTGACAATGTCAATTTTTGAACAAGAAGTGGTCCTTAAACACAAATCCTCATTGTACTAGTGACATGGCAAGCTGACCCATCCTAATCACTTCCTCGACCCCACCCACCCCATCACACTCTTTCATCCTCCCTGAAAATACCCCACCATCACCAACCTTGAATCATCAATCTCCTCCTTTATTTCACCAAATCACCCTCTTCTTCTATGAGTCGCTGTGAAATAACGACCCACCACCACCATCCATTGCCTAAACCACACCCTCAACAGTGATGGGCGGCAAAGTGGTATGATGGTCGTGGCAGCTTCACTCACAGAGAAGAAAGATGTCGAGCTTGTGGTGGTGCGATGACGGAGGGTTGTTGACAAATATGGGATGAGGCGGCAGCAATGTCGTGGCGGAGGTCGCAACAAGGATGGAGAGAGGCATGATGGTTTGTGGTAGTCATGGCGAAGTCGTGTCGGTGAACAATGAGATGGAGGTGGAAAGTGCTGTGGTCCTCTTCCCCATTTTGTTTTCATTCTGATTCTGATTCAGTATTTTTCTTTCCTCCTTTTTTTCCTTTCGTTATACTCTTGGGCTAAAGGCTTGTTATGATGTTGTAGGGGGTCTGGGTTTGTTTTTGTTTTGTGGTTGTTATAGTTTGATTTTTCTTTTCATGGGTGTTGTTGTGGTCTTCTATTTGAGGGCTTTGTTTGTGATTTGGTGGTGTTGCTGATTATTGTCATTTCTAATTTGGGTGGTTGTATTTACGGTGGTGATATAGTTGCAGTGCTATTGTAATGGCGAGGACGGGGTGTGGATTGAGGAGGGGTTGGTGGTGGTGGTGGTGGTGATGGTGGTGTGAATGAAGGAAGGAAGAGGATGATGGTGATTTTTTTTTTTTTTTTGTTTAGAGCAAAATGACATCGTTTTGCTTAAGTCATTGATGCTATTAATCTTTTCTGTTTAGGGATCACTTATTGTTTGAAAATTGACATTATCAGGGATCAAGTTAACACTTTCCGATTGTTAGGGACTAACTTGGCCAATTTGAAATTGTCAAGGACCAACTTGATGGTTTACTCCTTTAATTAAATCACATTTGAATAAGCTGGTCCAAGGTTTTAAATTTTCAAATCACACCCAATAATGAGGACTATACCCCTAAATTAATCTTTAACAATATTATTGATTGATTGACATATCTACTTATCTACTTTTGACATTCATTTGTAACCTTTATTTTCTACAAATGGCACTACTCATTGGGTCAAGTGTTATGCGGTGTTTTGATTTAGCTTCTCTCAATTTTTTTTCAAAATTCAAAAAAATTTGAAAAAAAATGAGTTTTTTCATAAGCTTTTCAATATCCCACTCATATATAGTAGTCTACAAATTAAAAATCGTTGGAGTTCCAGCAATTAGCATTATCTTATCTATTTCTATACTTATAAAAAAAATATTGTATTGTATACGTTATACATTCATCACACTATTTATGAAATATACTCTTTTATTATTGTTTTTTCCTTTCTTACTTCTACTTACTAATGTACATCTATGTATCATAATTCTTTTTTTGTTTGTTTTCTTTTATAATTTATATATACTACTGACTCGACAGGCACTATCATACCTGTTGAGTCGTCTTTTTATTTTTTAAAATTATCGTAATTAGTGTTAAATATTACATACGATAACTTTAGTTCAATAAAATAAATATTTAAACATAATTAATTAAAGTTAACATTTTAAATGTTAAGTCTTATTTAGCTGCATTTTCTATTTTTAAGGTATTTATATAATTAATTTTAAAATTTTTATTATTTCCAAGATATTTTGGAACGAACTGGTCGAGACTCGAATAAAATTTGAAGAAAAAGAAATGAAAGAGTGAAACAATTTTGAGATGTGCATGATCACTAAAAGTTGGTAAATCATAGTATTTGATCCGATAAATCTTGCAATCCAAACTTTATCCAACGCTAGCAGTGGCCCAATGGTCTGCAGCGATGGTTGTCATTAGGGCAATGATCTTTGGCGTTGGTTGTGCAACATCATTGGTAGTGGTTTGCTCATGGCGTAGATATTCTAAGGACAATTGTGATGTTTAGGGTTTAAGACATTTTTACCTTTTTATTGTTATAGAAACATTCTCTTGTACATTTTCATGGGAATGTTTTTCCATGGGAGTATGGGGTAAGAATGAAAATAAATCAATACCTATTCTGGAAATACAACTTAACAATATTTTTTTAAGAATTTAATTTCTATATATTAATAGTACTGTAAAATTGTTTAATACTATTAATCAATAAAGTGCCAACTTATCCTAGATATTATACTTACTTTGATAACTACCAAGTAAGATTTATTGGTATCTTAAATTTTTTTTATTACATCATCAGTATTTGGAAATTAAACCATTTTTTTTTTCATATCATGTATCAAATATGAAAAATTTTACATTTTTAAATGAGTTTAATCTCTATGCATTGATAATATAGAACTTTTTATACTATCATTCAATTAAATCATTTTATTTAACTAATTTTTTAAATAGTAAAAATAAGAGTCAACTACTTTCAATTTGATGCATGGAAAGAAAACCCTTTTTATATTCAAATTTCCTAAAATATAAAAACATTTCAACTAATTAGCAACAAAGAGAAAATCGTACCGGACCCATCGGTTGAACCAAGTCAACCGAGAACCACTCACCTTGCCAGTCTGGTTAAGAGTTTGAAACTGAAGAAATTCAAAACAGGTCAAGAAACAGTCAAAATTGAAAAAACAGGTGGATTGGGCCGGTTTTCTATGGTTTTCGGTTCAGGCTCTAACCCGAGGAAAAAAAAAAAGAAAAGCATCAATAAATGTGTGGATCTATTTGTCAAAGACAACTTTGTGGAGATAGCCAATAAAACCATCGCTTGTATCAGGACCTCTAAAGTTGAAGAACACATCGTATTGCCATGCATAGAGAGAAAGAACAAGAAGAAGAAGAGGGAGAGAAGGAACTTTGCAAAGCCATTGGTACTGAATTGAGAAGGAAGCTTAGTGTGAATATGGTGGCTGCATCTCGAAAATCAAACAGGTAGAAAATTGATTAAGTAGAGATGTAATACCCGGTGTACACGTGTCAATAGACAAGTTTTGTATGGTTTCAGGGTCCCTAAAGACCTACCCATGTTGTCGGAAAGGCCCTAGATGCTTAAAAGACTTTGAAGCTGAAACTAGTGTTACAATCACCGCTATAGCAGTCACAGGGGAAGATTTGGGGTATTTCGGTGTTCTGCCCACTGCTATAGCGGTCATATCAACCCCCAGACTGCTATAGCGGTGTCCCCCATGACAGTACGATACTAAAATGATGCAGTTTTGCTAAATGACCCCTTTCCTTATCAAAACCCTCCTCACTCGTGAAAAACACCCTAAACTCAAAAACCCTCACCCCTAAACACATTTTCTCACTTCCTCTCTCAATCTAACCCCAAATCCTTCTTCTCCAAGATCAAAGGTAAGGGATTATGGTCAGTTTATGTTAGATTTCTCTGTGTTCTTACTCCTCCATGTTATGGGTTGTCTTTGTTTCTTATTGTTTTCAAGTAGAGGCACTCCCCCAATGTTGTTAGAGTTAGATTAAAGCTCTCTAGATATGTTTAGAGTGTAATCTAGAGTCTATGTTGCTCTATGGCAGTTGTTAGTGTCATTCCAAGCTCTCAAGGTCAAGTTGGTGGTGCCCACATACTCCTGGCTCAAAACGCTGAGTGGGTTCAGACTCGTGACCTTATTTTAGCCATTATGATTATGTTTGATGTATTATGATTGTTAAACATGTGGTTAGAGATGAAAATATAATATAGATATCATTTTACAAGTTATGCAAAGCTAGCAAAAAAAAAAAACTATGACTTTTGAATATAGCATGAAAATATGTTTTAGAAAACTATGGGACCATTATTGCTATGTCGTATGCTATGAAAACGTTTTAAGTTCTCAAGAAAGGTTTTATTAGAAAACATGTATCGTAGCAAGTTTGCCATTTTATTATCAAACGTGTATATATGAGTTTATGATACCACTTTGTTTCGAAACATCATATTTCAGAATATGTTCTTAAAGTATCAATTAAGGTATTTTGACAAAAATATTGAACAAAGTATGACTTAGTTGTATGAATAGAAATGTTATTATAAATTTTAGAGTTTTTATAATTATGAACCCTTTTGGTTTTGAAGTATAATATTAGAGCTACCAAGTTTATAAAAAGATGTTAGCTTGAGAAATGAGATTTTAGAAATTCGGTTTTTATGATACTCAGAAGTATAGAATTCAGTATGATTCATAGCAACTGTCAGATTCATATTCTGTAGACTTGAAATCAGAATATCTACAAGTGGTGATCCCTTAGGCTAGATTTACACAGCCATAGTTATACTAAAGTCATATTGTTATAGTCATGTGAATCTAGAACTCTCAGACTAAGAATTTGGGGGCTCCTTTGCTAGGGACTAAGCACCTACCCTTTAGTTTTGGTTATGATTTTATATATATATATATATATATATATATATATATATATATATATATATATATATATATATATATATATATATATATATATATATATATTATGACTTCAAGAATAGAGTAAGTATATGGTAGAGTTTTAAACTCAGAGAAAAACTCGTAACAGAGTTTTAGAGAAATGATTAGTTTTTATGATTTAGAGACTAGATGGTAGCTATAGAGAAACAAACAATGAGTTAACGGCTGGAAAAAATAATCGTTAACCTTGGTACCAAGTTGTTCTTAGGGGCAATCTCACAGAGCAGGGATGGAACCTAGTTAGGTGTCCGATTTATATCTTTGAGGGATCACAGAGCAGAGCATCTGTTATGTCATGGTTGACATGTATAATCGGAATATATATTATCATGAAATTCATAACCAGAGGTCCATGTTTCTTTATTAGAGTACTGTTATTATGTTTTTAGGAATTATTGATGTTTTTAAGAGAATATTTGATTTAAGACCTATTATGTATATATATATGGAAAATAATTTCTCATTAGAGTAAGAATTTAGAGATGTTTTTCTAGGAAGTTATAAATACAGATATATCTTTTCTATATATAGTTATGGATATGAATATTAAATGGTTTTATGATTATTGCATATATATTGTATTATATTTATTGGTTGTCCCATGTGGGTGATAGGTGATAGCTCATTCACTGAGTCTATTAACTCGTCCATCTCCCTTTCTTCTCATAGTTATAGGTACAAAGGTGGTCTAAACTCCAATTTAGTCGACAAAATTGTTCCCAGTGATGAGTCTTACTTTGCAAAAAGGCCTTGAGTAGGATTATGTTAGCATAAAGTGCTCTAGTAGATGTGCAAGCAGGATCCAAGTCACGCATGTATTTTGAGATATTGTAGTTATTTTTAAAGTCCATGTATTTCCATATATGTTTTTAGAGTTTAAGTATGGATTTGAAATGTGGATTATGATTACAGATTTATGTAATGAACTAGAGATGCATTAATGATTTAGTTTTCAAATGTTAAACAGATTTTCAGAGATTGATTAAGAGAACTCTAGCGCTTTGTATACTAAAGTATTTCAGATTTATTATTTTAGAAATAAGGTCCTAGATAGAGATTTGAATAAAGATTTAAACAAAGTTGTGTTTTAAGAATGAATATTTTGATAGATTATGTATTTAGAGAAACACATCATCTAGTAAGTTTACATAGAGATGAAATTCCTTACAATGCCGGTCACGTTCTCAAGTCAAGTAATGACAAGAGAACAAGGCCAAAAGACTGATACATGGACAAAGTAAGTCCACGAACAAAACAATGGCTAGCAAGTGAATTGTAGTTAATAAAATTACTTATAGAGGACATCTTTATTGTCACAACGTCCCCGGAGGCCGCGGCGCCAAAATGACAACCAATTTTGAAAAAGGAGTTGCCACCAATTTTAATTCTGGCTAAAATTGGAAAACCATTTTAATTTGCAAAGTGGTTTTTTGAAAATATTTGAATTCGGAAATCTGATTATGATTAGGGAAGGATAGAAACTTAATCTCACTACACTTTTAATACATCCGTATAAATACGGTTACCCTAGAGCTAATTATGCAAATTTATTTATAACTTTAATAAAATATTTATTTTTCCCAAAAAAAACAATTATATATTTACAAAGGAACAAGACCAAAATTAAAACCAAATTTAAATAAAAATGAAGAATGATAAGAGGCATTTATGCCACTTATCTTACTTCTAATTCTTAGCTTTTTACATGAGTGTTTCTATGTTATTGATGTGATTAATTAGATATTTGATTTATTCCTCATTGTGTACTTTTGATAGAACTATTGGCTTTTGCATTGATTTTGGGAATAATTTGTAATTACAAGCTGTTGCGTTTAACTTGTCTCTTTGAGTATGGTTTTATGCACAGGAGCTTTGGATCAAGTGCAAAATGTCAAGAACAAGGGATCAGATTGAGATGAAAAAGGATGGTTTGGAAAGCTCAAGAAGTCTTCTATAACTTTTATGTTTAGCTCAAAATCCAGTTCTAAGAGTATCTTGGTGAAAATTAAGTTGCAAGATTAAAGGTGGCTAATGTTCTGATGCTGTCAAACTTGACCTCTAGTCAGTATTTTTGCAATATCTGGAGCTACAGATCTCCGATTGAGGTGATTTTGGTGGCGTTGGAAAACTTATTCAAAGGGCTACAATCACTATTTCTGGTGTCGTGGGCAAATTCTATTCTGTCTACCGCTGCAGCACTATTTAGCGCTGATAGTGCTGCAGCGCTCAACAACACCCAGAAGATTGACTGTTATCAGCATTGCTCACTGGTGAGCGCCGCAGCGCTAACAGTGCTGCAGCGCTCGTGCGATGATGCAGAAGACCTTATTTTATCTGTTTTTGGGCCCACTTTGGCCTATTTTTAGAAGGCAGTATATATAGGAATGTTACAGACTTTTACCCTACTTTTGAGTTTTGGAGTTTCAGTTTGGAGAACTCTCTCTCTCTCTACATCTCTTTCCATCTTCTCTCTACATCTTCTTCTTTCTCTTAGGATTTCACTAGTGAAGGTGATTTGTCTTGGAGATCGTGGCGATGATCATTGCTATTATTTCCAGGTTCTTTTATCTTTATTGTTGTAATCCTCCAGAGATGGAGGAGTAAATTTCTTTACTAGTGTAAGGGTTTCCAGATGGATTGGGATGATGTTTGAGACCTCTTTTGATATTAAATGCATTGGTTTTCTTAATGTTCTGCAGTTTCTATTCCTATAATTATTGTGATGATTGCTATAATCTTTATTGGGATAACTAAATTGGCGATCGTCGTTTAGGGAAACCCTTTGGGTATAAATTGATAGATCTATTGATTTATGTTTGAGGGAGAACATTAGAATTGACTTTCCAATTGGCAGTTAGGCTATAGCAATTGGTTCATTAAATTGATGTGATTTCTAAATAAATTGGCGATTGTCGTTTATTAGTTATTTACATTGATTAAATTCTAGAGGTCGATTGATTGCTAGTAGAATTGCTAGTAATTTGTTACTAATAGCCGCCAATGGATTTAATATTTGGTCAATGATAATTAATTTCCAATCCTAGGAATACCTTGCACTAGTGCTTTCTTTATTATTCTTTGTTACCTTGTTGCTATTATCTTTTAATTTAAATTGCTTTAATCTTAATTCTCCAAACCCCTAATTTCTAATTGACTAGTAACACTTCCTTGTGAGACGACCTGAGTTGTGCCCTTTACTACATTTTTGGTGCAACTTAGCACTTTTATAAATTTTAATTTGTTGTGAGTCGCGACAGCTCCCATCAAAGAACAAATTTTATAAGAAAATATTTTGGCTTGATAGTTGTTTGACTAAGTTGACGTATTCTCTGGTGCAATGAGGAATTCAAAGCTATGTCGTTCTTGTAGAAAATAATTCTGTGTTGATAGATTTTAATTACTAAAAATATGTGAGTAGATTGATTTTATTTGTGAAAAGAAGCTTTTTTTTTGTTTTAATTAAATATAAAATTAAAACCCAAATCTAAGACAAAAAAAAAAACAAAGCCCAGCCCAATAACTACTAACCAAAGACAAAAAAGAACTTAAAAAAAAAACCCCAAACACTTGCCTAAATACAATAAGGCACCAAAATATATATATATATATATATATAAAGAAGACCTAAACTAAACTAGTCTGAATGAAAAAAAAAAACTAGTCAAAATAACAACTACAAAACTAAAGCCCGGCTAAAAAACAAAGCCTAATTCCCAAACCAAATATAACCAACCACAAAACTAATTACAAAAAAAACCTTGACCCAAAAATTAAAAAAAAAAAAACAAAAGAAGACTGACCCAAAACAGAACAAAACAGGACCATTCAAACCAAAAGAAAATAAATAAACAAAACAAAAAAAAACTAAACTATCTTAATCTTTTAGATCTAGGTTACTGTAACTGAATGGAAAGAAAACACAGCACAAAGCATAAGGTAAGGTGGCGATGCAAGAGGGAGCTCGTGATGGTGGCCTAGGGAGACGGCAAAGATGTGCCCCTAGGGGACGGTGGAGATGCGCACCGCGGCGCTACTCCCCGTGGTTGCAACTGAGGCGCTCGAACGAGCTGGTGGAGGCGTGGTTACTGCTAGCGCGGGTCCTGGGCTGTGCAAGGTGCTCCACTGTCCCGTGCACTGGTGCTCCGCTATAGGTGGGTTCGCGATGCTGTGATGGCTCTAGTGGAGGGGCAGCAATGATATTGGGCAATGGAGGTGGTTTGTGGCGAAGGATGAGTGTTGTGGTGTAGTTGGGTGTTGGTGATGGAGGTGGCTTAAGGAAGTGGATGGTATTGCGACGTTCTTGATTTTATGACTGAATGATACTAATTTTAGTACTCAAAAAAAGGAACCTGTTCTTGCTATTGCGCTCTGCCTTTTCTTCCTTTTACTTGCTTTTTTGTTACCAATCTGTCAATCTCCTTGTTCCCCCTTTCTGAATTTTTTTTGTCTTATTTATATGCACTGGGTGATTAAATTTGTTGATCCCTGATTAGTGCTTGTGATTCTGATTGAGATCTTTCTCTGATTTATTGTGATTCTTCCTGAAGAGCGGGATTTGATTTGTTGAGGTTATAATTTGATTCTAATAATTATTTCTTGATCCTCAACAATTGAACCCAATATCTTCCTTAGTCTAGTATCTTTCCTTTATCCGCTTTGCATTCCTTTCCCTTTTGAACAGACCAAAAATAAAATAAAAAAATAACGAAAACGGGCAACAAAGATTCATGGGTTGGGAATCTGAACCAAAGTAATTGGGCTGACAGACACATATTTTATTTTATTTTTAATGAAGATAAAACAAAACAAATAAAAAAAATGATGAATAAAAGATACCTAGTCAACATATGGTGTTCACATTTATTGAAAAAAGGCAGTCATCTTTTTCTTCTTCTGATTTGACAAATATGTCAAATAAATAATACAATATAAATTAACTTGAAGCATATTAAAAAAATGAAAGTAAATAAGTGATAAATGTCTTTTTGTGTTGTTTCGTGGTTTGTTTATGTTAGTAATTTTTTTTCTTTTTGTTTAATGAATGAAAAATATTGTATTCGCAATAGACCAGAAATTTAAAAAGAATAAGTGCAGTAGCTATCTAGAAAGTGTAGACAATAAATAATGAAATTGTGAGGACAATTCTTTTCGAACTATCTAGACTTACTCTATGACTTGAAAATATTGTACAATTATATATAGGTTTATATATATTTTATTATATTTCAGTTGAATTTCAATTAAATTGATTGGACCTTTAAACCAGTGTTTGACTGATTCCATGTACTATCCAATTTTCTTTTCCTTGATAACGAGGCATTCAGCGTATCAGGAACTGACACGGTCAGACACGCGATTTACTTTGGAATTTGGATCGGAGTGGAGTTTCTAGAAGGCCGTCAAAAGGGTAGAACTGTCTATAAGTAAAATTTCACTTTGTCTTCTTGTAATACATACGGTAAACAGTGAACACCTTTGTGGTCTCTCTCGTTTGTGACATGTTCTCATCAATTCGTTGTCCATTGCAAATGCACAACACAACAAGCAGTAATGTACACGTTAATAATGTATATTATCAAGAATCTATTTCTGTCATTGTTTAGACTAATGTTATATCATTTAACATATAACTTTATTTCCCATTCTCTCCATTTCTTCGTTGGCAAGACGGGTAAGTTTCCACGTAGAACTGTGTACGTTTTCCCTCCTTGAAGTTTCTTTCATCCCATCTAAATCTTATGCAGAACCAAACAATTAAACAGAAAGGCAGAGTGACCCGCAAGTACATGAAGAAGCCAATTTACAAAGGCCCCGTGGGCTCCATGAAGAATTGGTCCTATACATCAGCCTCAAGAAACACCACTGCTTCTGCCCATCGTAGTTTATGCCCTGCACGTACCGTTCATCTAGACTTTTGGTAACACTGCCACCCGTCCCCTTGTATGTCTTATCTGTATCAATTTCAAGACTTGTGAGCCATTATCTCTTTCACTTGATTTCATCAACTTGGCTTCTTCTCTCCACGTTGTTTAGAATTTTCACTGCCACTTTGTATGTCCTATCACTATCAATTTTGAGACTTTTGAATCTTATTAGGGGTGAAGAAATATCGGACCCGACATACTTGGTTCACCTTTTTTTGTTTTTGACACAACAGAGGGAGAAAAGAAAGGCTACGTCCTTAAGAGGCAGTGCCCATGTAGTTATATTTTAATTCAAATCATACCCAATACTGAGGATTTGACCCCAAATTAATCCTTAACAATATTATTGATTGATTGACATGTTGGTGATCCTTAACAAAAAGGAATTAGCCTGAATCAACTTCTATAATTGTAAAAGTTGGATACCCATTAAGGGTGTACAAGTCACAGATGAGGCTGAGTTGAACCAAACTTGAACCTAATTAGGCTATTCATTTGAGCACAAATTTAACCGGATAATGACTTGACTAGTGATCGAATTATATCGGGTCAATTTGACCTTCATACCACATAAAAATTTGAACATTATATAAAGTAAAATTATAAAATTTTGAAAGTAAAATATAAAATTTAAGAGATAATTTAAGACGTATATTTCAAAATAAATCATATTAATATAAAAGTAACATCAACTTATGAAGAATATATAAATTAAAGTATCAAAATCTTATAATTTATTATTGATTATTTTGAACAAAATTAACCTATTAAGGAATTATTTACCATTGGGCCGGGCTGAATCAACTCGAAATATATATCCCGAACCTGGCCCAAAATATGCATTGAGCCAAATTTTATAACCCGCATTGGCTCATTAAGTTTCAAGTTGGATTGAGTTGCCTTGTCAGGCTAGTCTGGACCATGAACACCCATAATACCCATGTTCCTTGAGACACTTGTGACTACTTATACATGTGGTGTATGTGAGCGTTTGAGCTTCTAATATTCATCCTAGGTGGAGTCACATGGTAGGGGTTTAAGAATCACACTACACATTGGCCTATCAAAGTTTACCCTCGTCGATGGTTATTAAACTCGGCATGGAAATTGGTTCAGTCGAGGCATTGGTTAAATGGTCACTAATTCAACTGGTTACATTGAATATTATTATTATTATTATTATTATTATTATTATTATATTAAAATTTAAATAAATACAAACAAAATGACATTTTTCCATTGATTGGATCGGTTTGGTTCAGATTTTACAAAATAAAATCATGAATTTGAACCAATCCAAACCAATTAAAAAATGATCGGTTTAGATTCATTTTTCTTTAAATCCAATATGAACCAACCTGTTTACATTGTCATTATACATTATTGTGGCATATGAGTCATGACTTCTTACAACTTGCATGACTTTCGGTATCATTTCTATCAAACAACATATACTGACACGCGAGGCATGACATGGAAATGGAGGCACCAAAGTTAAAAAATTTATAGGACATTGATGATCTGTCCTCAAGTTGATAAGATTTTGATAGTTTTTAACTCATTTCAATTTTGTTGTTTGAGTTTTTAATGATTGATTATGTGTTTTGGAGATTTTGAGTTTATTTTATAATTCTGATAATTTAAGTGTTGCCATATCTTGCTTTCAAGATTTTTATGCATTTTGAGCCATTTTGGCCACCGCTCTCATGCGACCATTTTCCACCACCTAGGTGCTCACTGGACCGGAAAAAAATCGCATTCTGGCATTCCACCGCCAAGACAATGGAAGCACACTGCTTAGACAGTCAAGTGTGAGATAAAACGCTACACTTCTGATAAGTCACCGCTCAAACAGTGAAAATTGACATTTGTTGTTTTTTGGGCCGCCCCTTCATGTTGTTTGTCCATCATGAGGAGAAAAGTAGCCCGTCAAAGCATACCAAACCACATAGGAGATAGTTCCTAAGGAGCCTAGAGTGTGTCCGAGGCTTGTAGTCAAGTGGCAAATCAAATTGCCTATACGAAACCACACTACCGAAGGCATGCGAGCTTGATTCGAATAGAGACAAAGTCCTCTTTAAGTCCCTCAACCCTCCCTTCCCCCGTGTGTGTGTGTGTGTGTGTGTGTGTGTGTGTGTGAGTGTGTGACCAAAAAAAAAAAAAGAGCTAGCCTAGAGTGATATACTCCAAGTATTCTTTCATAATTGGCATATCATCCTTCCACCGGCTTCCTTGGAGTCCATTTTATGCCTCTTTTATTACATTGTTATTTTATTTAATCCATTTAATCTCACATATAATTTCTAATAAGATGATGAAAACCAATCTCGATCAAGAGGTAACCCCTTTTCATATTTGCACTGAAGTCTGTTAACTCCATACAAATTATCTTGCATCTAACAATGTTATAGAAATTTCATTACTTGAACCCATTGCAAAATTTAACGATGCACAGTCAAATTGATTAGGATGAAAGGCCGGTTCCCTTGGCCTTGGCAATGGTTTCTCACCATTCAAAATTAGAACAAGCGTCTTATCCATGCCCACTGGATAATGCTTTATTCATTTTTGTATAACTTACCCAAATGACTGATTCCCTTGGGCTGCGTTTGTTTTCTATCCCACGTAGAAATACAGGTACTGTTTGTCCATGTATCATATTTGATGGTGGAGACGGGGTACGGAGATAGAAAACTTTTTTGTTCCAGAGATAAAAATTTTCTATATTTATGTCCCTCTAAAAGATGGGATAGGACACAAAGACAGAAACCTCTGGTGGTGGTCAGGTCACTAGTCAATGCCGGCCACTGCGGGTCAATGTCGGGTCAACGACGGCCACCACCGGTTAACGACGGGTCAATAGCTAGCCGTTGTCGGTTAATGGAGACAGTTATTATGTCTTGTTCTCTACAACCAAACATGATATAGAGACATAATTTTTAATGTTTCCGTCTCTACTGTCTCTGTATTTTCTGTCCCAGGACAGGAAACAATAAATGTTTGAGTGATAAAATTATATATCAAGCCTTTGTTCCTTTTGTTGCATTTTCTACTCGACAATTATATATTAATGGAATGAGTTATGTTTGATGTATAATAAAATTGCACAATACTTGTACACCATACACTTTATCACCATCGGATGTGATGAGTGAGTTGGATGAATAGGGACCACACATCACATCTAATGGTGATAAGATGTATGTTATGTATTTGTTGTGTAATTTTGTTGTATACAAAACATTATTCTACTGGAATTAACGTGCATATGACTTAGTTTCATCCATAAAATTTTTATCCATATTTTTTTTTGCTCTTTATTAAATATATTCTAAATAAATATAATTGAATTTATTTTTAATTTATTATGTGTTATTTTATTTATTTATTATAAAATAATTTTATTAAAATGATTTTATTTTATTTGAAAATTAAAAGTGATCCTATATGTTAAAAACTAATCAGGCCTAATATGACATCTCTCTATGCTATATTGATTTATACAATATTTTTTTACGTATGAGAGGGTTATAACGTATGAGATTATACAATACATTATCTGTACAAAATAACGAATAAAAGCATAATATATAATATTAATTTATATTATCATGCCTAATTTATCATACCAATCATTCCCTAGCTTATGAAATTGAATGAATATAGTAAACAAGAAACAAGTAAAATAGAATTCGGTTTGTCCTAGTTTGGTTCCACTACAAACATGTAATTCCTGTAACTTTCCTTGTCCTAATGTACTTAATTTGAAAACTTGCAGCTATATTTGTGGTCGAAATCCGAATTCTATACACCCCATATTAGAATGATATTATTTGGGAAACATCATATGAAAATCAATTTCCCTGCATGGGAGTCGGTTTCATCCATAAAATTTTTATTCATATTTTTTTGGCTCTTTATTAAATATTTTTTAAATAATATAATTGAAGTTATTTTTAATGTATCAATAGTTTAAATTTTTTTTCAATAATCTAATCATATCATATATTAACGCATTGACAAAATATGTCTGATTTCATCCATTATTTTAAAAATAATAATATAAAAATGTTTTACGTGATAAATATATTAAAATTAAATCAATGAAATTTTCAGTTATTGATACATAATTCTCCAAACAGATCATAATAATGAATAGAGAAAAAAAAATTTATAACAATATTCATAAAGACAGTCAGACATATATTGTAGCATTTGGCCAATAAATCAGATCGACGTGGCTTAGTTTGCTCCTTTGACCTCTTTTCCAAATTTACTAGTAAGAACTAAGAAGTTAATAAAAAACACGTGATTTTCCACTGTATAAGTATTATTTTAATGCGTAAAACTTCGTTGTATAAATATCATCTTCGTTTATGTTTCGCTCCATATTCCATAGAGAAGCCATCATCCGACTTACGTCATAAAAAAAAAATAAAAGCCTTCATATCCTTCTTTATATAAATCTCCGAAAACATGCCTAAGTTGTTCTGCCTAGGAAGAAATTTTAGTCTGAGTACCAATTTCGATCTTTTGTAGAGATCATTATGAAGTGCGCCGCGGTCATCACAAACTGGAAAAGCAAAAGATTCCATGAATGTCACTAATACACGGTAAGGTTGTCATTATTAGGTTTAATTATCCCGCAGGTCCCTGTAATTTTACTCAATTTTTAATTGGGTCCCTATAATTTAAAAGTTTCTAATTAGGTCCCTATATTATATACAATTTTTCAATTCAGTCCCTATGACCAGTATCTGTTACAACAAAACAAAATATTCTAGCATATTCCATCTCTCTCCAAACTCCTTGCCATTTGTTCCTTCTCCTTCTCGCTCTCCCCACTAACACACAGACACACCTCCACCCAATTTCCCAACTCCATAACCCCCTTCATACCACCAGCCACAGCCACCCGTGAACCTACAACCTTGAGCCACCCTCAACCACCATCAGGCCTCAATCAACAGAACCTCACTCAAACTCAAAGTAGCTCAAGGTGTGTCCACGGTTGTCAGGCAACAGTGTTTGGCATGTGTAGGGCTCAAAGTAAAAGCCAGATAGCAAAGACTATGCACAATAGCTAAAATGCTACTCTGTTCTTCCCATTTGAAAATTTGGTTTCATTCCTGAAAATACAAAACTACCCACTACTAATGCCACACTTGTCCATATTCCCCTCACTCTCAGTTTTCAACACAATCACTCAACATAGAAAGGTTGCATATGGGGATAACAGGAGAGGGAGATAGAGTTGGTCATTAAAATAGCATCAAGAATATGGAGCGGCTTCCAGTGATTCCGATGGCAACGAACGCGAGGATGGCGGAGGAGAGAAATGGAGGGGCTATGGTTTGGAGTTTTGGGAGCAACTCGCTCAGGGGCCCGATCAAACCTTTGTGTCACAACAGCTGTCACAGAGCTCGAATCCATGCCTGGACCTATGGCTGTTGTGCGAGAGGAGTGGCGGTGGTGGTTTAGCTTGAATGCACCATCCCTCTCGTTCGCCTCCCACGACAGCGGCATCGCCTCCCTCGTTGTCATGCCACCGCGCCAGCTTCGCGTGGATCTCTGCCATGGTGAAATGTTGAGCAAGGGGAGTCAAAAGGGGAGGGGGTGGAAGTGGAATGAGGGCTTGTTGGTGGTGGTGGGAAAGCGCAGGCTCGTGCTCCAGCTATGGCTCCGCCTTCGACTGAAATGGTAACAGCCTCCGCCTCCCTATGGTTGTTGCTGTTCTCCTTGAACTTGTGGTAGGGGGTCTCATAGAAGTTGGTGACAGGAGATGATGATGATGATGATGTCTGTTTATTTGTTTTGGGGGTTTAGGTTTGGTTGATTGAGGACTAGTTAGAGAAGAAGAAAGGAGGGGGTTTCTGGTTGGGGGTAGAGAAGAGGGGAGGGGGCTTCTTGTTCGACATTATCAGGGAAGAAATAGGGGTGAGAGAAAGGAAAATGAAATTTTTTACTATGCTTGTATAAGAATTGGTATATGATTACACTGTGAAATCTTATCTTTTAGATTACATGGTGTATTAATTCTATATATATTGCATGGTGTAGATAATAAGTTTTATAGTACACCTGACTTCATTGAGTGCACCATAGCATTGCTGGTTATATTTTTGTAACGTTGATTAACGGCAAGGACTGGATTGAAATTTTTTTATATAATATAGGGACTCAATTGAAAACTTTTAAAATGTAGGGACCCAATTGAAAATTCATTGAAACTATTGGGACTAACGAATTAATTAAACCTCATTATTATTATTATTATTATTATTGGGTAAGGTTGTGATTTAATCAACATTTTTTTTTGAATGATTAACATGTTAATATAGACCATTCGTTTTTTTTTAATAAGTAACAAGTTCATAATGTTAAGCAAATAGGCACTAAAAATAGAACTCTCTTTATTATTTATTAAATAACTTTATACTTTTGTATACTAGAGCACACTAACACTTGTGTCTTCACTCACTTTGAGCACCTAACTCAAAGAGACACTTGCTCACTCTCAAGCACTCTCTAATGCTTCTCACTAGCACTTGCTAATGCACTCACTCATGCACACTACACAAATGCTCCTCTTGCCTATTTATAGGCTTTCAAGGTTGGTCACTTTAATGACCACACAATGACTAGAAACTTCTAGCTCCTTATTTTTTCTAGACACTTCTAAAAATTCTAGCAACTTGTCGATAGTTCTAGGAGCTTCCATCTAGATTCATCTAGTGTAGTAATTAATTATTATATCATCTAGAAACTTCTTCCAATGCTAATTGTAAGAAGCTTTCCTAGAGTTGGTGCTCAATGTAGAAACTTCTAAATCCTTTTAATACTTTAGTTCTTTATAAATATAGAAACTTCTAGATCTAGTGTTGATATTTTTCACATAACCCAAACACAAGAGGACAGGACGGACCTAGGCACTAAAATATACATGTAAAAAATAATAATATATTTAAATATCTAACTAAGTAAAATTTCTGTGTGAACTAATCTCAAACATTTAAATTGTATTTTTTAAGTTAGATAGAAATAATCAATCAAAAAATAAAACAAGAATGGATAATAAAATTGAACTAATTGGGATATTAAACTTGTTTAGTTCTTCTAAAATTAATGATATATTATCCTATAAATCCTTCTAATTAATATATAAAAACTACAGGGGAGAACCAAATACATATAAATATATAAATATATAAAAAAAATTAAAAATTTTAGTGGTGGCCACTATTTTGACCCTCCGCCCCATCAAGGGGAGCTGCATGAGTTAAAGGACTACGAAACCAAAAAAAAAAAAAAACCACATAAAACTGTACCAGCATAGAAAACAACCAGAATCAAACCAGGGAAAAACAATGATGTTATAACTTTATATACATCATTTTATTCATACTGGGTTAAGTAGCTTCTTCTTGTTAATAAGTTGTTTGTTTCAACATCTTAGAAGTTGAGGTTCTTTGCAGTAGCGTAACTTCTTTGGGGACAGGAGTGGGTACCTGCCCTCAACCGTAGAAATTCTTTTTTTAATTTTTTAGTAAAATACAATTTTTTTTTCTTGAGAGGAGACTTTATTTCATTTCTATTCGTTCTATTTCTAAACATATTATCCCTTTTCTCGAGAAAGTTACACTTTAATTTATTTTTAAATTTGTTATTAATTATTCATTTTCTCATACTTATTGTCTCATTTTTTTGTTTTACCAAAATGCCTTTTATTAATAGTTTTATATATATATATATTAATTTTTTACAAACTAAAATATATTTGGCTTATATATATATATATATACATACATGTATTTAATTTAATTTTTAAAATTTTACATATTAAGAAAATGAAATATTGGTAATAAAAATCATTTGTAATAATTACTTTCAAAAAATAAAATTAGCTGTTTATTTTATAATATTAAAATATAATGTATAAAAAAAATTATTCATTTTGTATATAAATATAGAGAACATAACAGAAATATTTTGTGATGGTACAATAGAAATATGCATTAATATTATAAAATTAATTTTTGAAAAATGTATAATTTAATTTTTTAAAATAATTATTACAGACTACTTTTATTATTAATTATTTTTAATTCTTATAACTTGTTTTCTTAATATAAATAATACTTTGAATTAAAATATATATAACTCAATATTTTATAGTATAAGCCACATATATTTTATTTTATAAAAAAAATGTGTGTAATTAATTAAATTTGTTTTAGTCAAAAGTAAAATAAAAAGCATGAAAAATAATTTAATTAATGAAAAATGTGAAAATGGTTTAAAGTGTATTTTTTCTTCATTTTATAGGCAAAAATGTGTATGTTTTAGAAATAAAGAAGAGGGAAGTATACAAAATACTACTATTTTTAACATATTATATATATATATATATATATATATATATATATATATATATATATATATATATATATATAATTATGTCATTGTAGTTTTAAATATAATTACACCACTTAACAACTTTTCATAAAATATTTTTTATCAATCCATAGTAGCACTATTTGGTAAAACAATGCAAAATTTGCTCTCAATAAACATAAGATATAGAAGTAGTGTTTGATAAATATATTATAAAGTTATTCTCAAATTTTAAAATGACTATAATGGGCATAAAAAATGAAGGGAGAATCTTTGAGGGAAGAATCATAAATTAAAAGTCTTAATTAATAGAAGAATAAAATTGAACTTTTATTCAAATTTGAGGGTTATATTAGTCTTTTAGATTTTTTTAAATTTCAGAAAGTAGAAGTTAGCTTTAAAATTCACTCCATGTGCTCTCAAAAACAATTATGACTTTTAAAAGCCTGAGCAAAAGAACATAAATTTTATTTTTTTGTTTGGTTTTACCAAACAAAATATATTGACTTATGTTTTCCATAAGTCATAACACCTATCCAAAAAGTATTTTCAAACACATCCTAAATAAAATTATTTATATTTGGTAATTCCTCTAAAAGTGATTATAACAAAATATAATAAATTTTCACTTCTCTTATAATCAATTCTAGAAGTAATACTTTAGCTTAGAATCTTGAACCCAAACATATTTTTAAATAAACAAAATCAATTCCATGATCCCACCAAGAAACCATACATACTTTAATGTTGTATGTTGTCCAGTTTTTTGGGTGTTTACTCTATGGTTTGTGCTCACACTGCTCCTCCTTGGGTTGAGCCTTTGAAAAGGAAAATTGGATTGGCATGAAATTTTACAAACACAATTTAAACATATAAACATTCATAAAAGAAAAAGGATTCATCGATGAAGCTCAACTATGTGCTTTCATATATAGGTTCTAGTGACACTGCTAGAGGATTGCCCAGAGCCCCAATAACATGGAAAGTGAAGAAGAAAATATAAACAAACAAATGAAAGGTTTTACCTTGCTTTTATTCTGCCTTCTTTTGCTGGATAATATGGTATTCTCTAATGCAACAGACACTATCGATACACCGCAATCTATCAGTGATGGTGAGACCTTAATTTCGGCTGATGAAAACTTTGCACTGGGATTCTTTAGTCCAAGAGCCTCCAAGAATCGTTATGTGAGAATTTGGTAGAACAAAGTCCCAAACCTAACAGTAGTATGGGTTGCCAACAGAGACACACCCCTCAATGACTCATCAGGGGTATTGAAGAACAATGACATTGGAATTATAGTCCTTCTCAACCATAATAACAATTTCATTTGGTCCAGTTGCAATGCTTTTGAATTCTGGAAATTTCGTTGTGCAAGAGAAAAGCAATAGTGACCCCCCGAAAGATTTCTTGTGGCAGAGTTTTGACTATCCATGTGACACTTTACTAGCTGGACAGAAGCTTGGAAGTAATCCAATCACAGGAAAGAATTGGAACCTAACATCATGGAATAGCCCTGATGATCCATCTCCGGGTAGATATAGTTTTCAAATTGATGTTGATGGATATCCACAATTATTTATCAAAGATGGAACAGTCAATCGAGTTCGTGTTGGATCATGGAATGGTAATCTGTTTAGTAGGACGCCCTTGTTGAAACCAAATTCTATATTTAGATATCATTTTGTTTCTAATGATAAAGAGGCCTATTTTATTTATGAGCTTATCAATAGTTCAGTTCTTGTTAAGTTTGTGATAACATCAGAAGGGTTTGGCGACGGTAGTGCTTGGAGTGAAGAAGAAAAGGATGTTGGGTTTTTGCTCTTTCACTAAAGCCCAATAGGGCCTAGTGTGTAAGAAGAGCCCAAGACACCTAGAGCCTGTTACATCTAAGGGTTAGGTTTTCTAGGAACCCATATATATACTACACTTAACCCTCTCCATAGGCAGAGAGAGCAGTCACAGAGGTAGAGGCAAGGTCATCTCCTGATAGAGAGAAAGTGCTCACACACTGTCTCTTTCCCCTTGAGAGATAGTCTGGAAAGTCTGCCATCAACCGACTACAAGGAAATCAATCGTGCGGTAACACAAGGATTCTCAGGCGAGGGAGATCATTAAAGATTGACACTCCGAGAGGTAATATTCCTTGTGTGTTTATGAAACAATGATGATTCGATAAGCATACCGATGTACTAGGTCCTTAAATTGCTTCCGCATAAATCCAATAGTTCCTACAATTGGTATCAGAGCATGACTGTACATTGGTATGTGAATCTAGTTTCATTATTCATGTAATTAGTTTTCTTCATGAAATATGGCAACTAGGATTCTATATTTGTTGATCATATGTGTTGTATGTTTATTTTTATAATTCTTTTCATAAAAAAAATCAATGCTTTATTTGGTTTTCAACTTTAATCCATGGTAGAGATTTGAATGTATTTTCTTGGGTTGTAACAAGGAGGATAATCCCATATGATTAGGTTTCCTCCTTGATTTTTTTTTTATTTTCAATTCTTGTATATATTATTTTGATGATATACAAAAGTTGTAATAAAAGAAGATCAAGAAGATGCAAAAAGAAGGACGTTCGTCACTGTTTGGACATGTTCGTGGACCTCTGGATCTCGGAATTGGATGTATCATATATCGTTGGAAAGAGGACGGAAAGACAAACAAAATGGCGAGACTCCACGCGTCGCCACGCTCCTCCAGAAGTTTCTGACAGTGGTTTCCATGCGCCTGTGAAGATGGAGAGAGTGAGGGCGCGTGGGACATCCAAATTGGGTGATTCCAGTGGCGTTGGCTTCGTATCTTCATGGCGGTCCTAACCCTAAAATTTCGTGCTGATCCGAGTTCGGGTGACGGCGTAGTGGATGAAAAAGTTAGGGTTCCTTGAAGTTGTCTTAGGTTTTCTTGCCAAAATTTGGTATTTTGGGCTTATGGACCCATGGTTACCATAAAAAGGCTTGAGATAAATACCTATGGACTAAAAGGAAGGACAAGAAGGACTGGAACATTTTTTGTTATCTTATTTTATTTTATTTTTTCTCTAGGAAACCATGGATTAAAGTCTATTTTATTTAAATTGCTTTATTTTATGAATGGATGAATTATATGATTGATGACATGCTTATTGTGATAACATGTCATATAGAATAGGTGGTGCCATATTGCTGCATAACTTGAAAATTACATGAGCATAATAGCTATTTTGTCATTCATGACTAGTATGATAGTTATTATAGGATTATTTTGATTCAAAATTATTCTCGAAAATTAATTAAAATTATTATGATTTTTTGTTAAAAATCTAGATTAATGATTGAATTAATTAATTTTGAATAATTAAAATCAAGACAAATAATCGAAATTATTTCCTAAGAGAACTGTTTACATTGCGAGTAATTTGTGGGTCTTCTAAAATGGTCATGTGTTAACACACGCTGCATACCACAATCATGTATCATAATTGTGTGGAGCACACGCTGCCTATCATGACCGGATTTTAGAACCTTACTGATTTTAAAATTCTAATAAGCTAAGCTTGCACGTTCATTGGCTTGCGGGCGCTTACATAGTTTTTGAAATCAAACAAAGAATACTCGAATTTAAACAATTCTTGGAAATTGGAAAATTCTAAATTTTAAAATATTGAATGGGTGAAGGTTTTTATTAAGTAATTAATTTAAAAACCTACGGGCTCCAATTGTGGGTTTATTAGTGAAAAGGTTATCGCTGAAGCCCTATTGGATAAGGATAATCGGATTTCACTAGATTAAACCTTAACATTTTCAAAATTTTAGTGAAGTTTTGTACGGCCCATCGTCGGCAACACTTAGACACTAAAGAGAATTTTGAAAGTAAACAATGGTTAAATACATTCAACTTTGGTAAAGTTGTTAACCCTCCCATCGAGGCTCTGGCAATGGAACTGAAGGCCCAAAATAACAATATTAGTTTTACAAGTATCTTGCCCATCGTAAACCTTGTAAAGATAACTAATAGATTGTTAAACTATAAACGAGTAGTAGTTATCAGAATCTATTAGCGCAGTATCTGTTTATAGTTATTCTAGTTTGTAATTAGTGTGTTTTTTCCTTGTTTTCAGAAAAATGTCTTCATTCAATCCTTTAGTTACTATCTTGAGTCAAAAACGTATGGATGGTACAAACTACAAACAATGGAAAACTAATTTGGATATTGTTCTTCAATATGAAAAGCTCAACTTTGTTCTGACTACCCCTATGCCAGTAGCGACTCTTTGAAATGCTCGAGGCAATAAAGACACGTTTTTAGCAGGAGAAGGAAAGATGGGAGAAGGCAAATGTGGCGGTCCGCTGCTATATTTTAGCCAGTCTCGCCAGTCACCTTCAGGAGCAAGTGAACATGATTGAGAGTGGAGCAAAGATGCTCCAGATTCTTGATGGCATGTTTGCTACGTCTAGCAGCTCTGCTAGGCAGAATGCGCTGAATACAGTCACCAAGACAGTGATGTCTAGAGAAAGTGTGCGGGATCATTGTCTGACAATGATAGCAAACTTCAGGAAGGCTGAAGACTATGGGGTCAGATTTGAACAAGAAGTAAAAATTGACCTTCTCTTGCAATCACTGCCTGAATACTTCAATCAGTTCAAGATGAATTATAATATGAATAAGATGAATCTTGACCTTACTCAGCTGATGCATGAGCTTGAGAATGTTGAACAGTCTCTAGTCAAGCAGGGCAGTGCATTTTTTGCTGGTGAGAGTTCTGTAAAACCTAAGGGGAAACCCAAGGGAAGGAACAAGAACAAGAAAAAGAAGAAATCAGGTGTTCCAGTTGCCAAACCAGTTGCAATGAAGCAACCAAAAGGCAACTGCTTCAAGTGCGGACAAAAGAGGCATTGGAAGAAAAATTGCCCACGTATGAATAAACCAGGTATGGGTAATTTACATGTGATTGAGGCTTGTTTAGTGGAGAATTACAATGATAAATGGATAATTGATTCAAGAGCCACTAACCATGTTTGTTACTCTTTGCAGTAGTTCAAACATAGCTTGCCTTTAAGTGAAGGACAAAGAGTTTTGAAGATTGGAAATAGGGAGCTTGTGTCTGCACTAGCAGTGGGACAAGTTGTTTTATCTTTTGATAATTGCAGAACTTTGGTTTTAGAAGACTGTTTATTTATTTCGAATTTTAAGAGAAATTTAATTTCTGTTAGTTGTTTGGTTAAACATGGTTTGACAGTTCAGTTTAATTCCTCAGTTTCAATAAGAAGTTCATCTTCTTTTATTTGTTCCGGTGTAATGTTTAATGGTCTTTATTTCCTTAGTCCTGTGCCCTGTGAAGTTAATCATGTTGAATTAGGAGATGTTGAGCATGTTCATTCATCAAAGAAAAGAAAAGTTTCCAATGAAACTTATCTTTGGCATTTAAGATTGGGTCATATTAACTCTAACAGGATACAAGGTTTGGTCAATAGTGGGATTTTAAAATCTCTGAACTTTGAACCGATACCAGTTTGTGAATCTTGTTTAGAGGGTAAAATGACTAAGAGATCTTTCAAGGCCAAGGGAAATCGTGCCACATTTTAGCTGGAATTGGTACATACTGATGTATGTGGACCAATGAATGTCCAGGCCAGAGGCGAGTATGAGTATTTTATCACTTTTACTGATGATTACTCTAGATTTGGACATGTGTACCTGATGCGTCACAAGTCTGAAGCTTTTGGAAAATTTCAAGAGTTCAAGGCTGAGGCAGAAAAGCATCTTGGTGTTCAAATTAAGACTCTTCGGTCTGACCGAGGAGGTGAATACCTATCTGGAGAGTTCAGGTCTTACCTGACCAAAGAGGGGATATTTTCACAATTATCTTCTCTAGGGACACCCCAGCAGAATGGAGTTGCAGAAAGGAGAAATAGAACCCTTTTAGAAATGGCAAGATCTATGCTCAGTTATTCATCTCTTTTTGATTCATTATGGGGATATGCCTTAGAAACTGCTATGTACCTATTGAACTTAGCTCCGTCCAAGACGGTTTCAAAGACACCAATAGAATTATGGAGAGGGTGTAAGCCCTCCTTGAATCATATTCGGATTTGGGGTGCTCCGGCACATGTCTTACAACAGAAGCCAAATAAGATGGACTCGTGTACAGAAGTATGCATGTTTATAGGCTATCCTAAATGAACCAAAGGTTGGTTGTTTTATAGTCCGAAAGAAAAGAAGGTCATAGTGAGAACACACGCGACTTTTTTAGAGGAGGACTATATGGCAAATTATAAGCCAAGGAGTAAGGTTATTCTTGATGAGCTAGTCTCAGATCAAGTTACACCTCAACCTCAGGCGGTTTCAGCTTTTGTTCCTGTGGTTGTTCAAAGAGGGTTAAATATACCTGTTGTTGAACACACACAGGAACTAGAAATAGAACCAGAAGTTCAGTATGATGATCAACAAGTGGAAACTGTAGAGATGCAGTTACCACTTGTGGAAGAACAACAAAATCATGAATTGGTTAATCCACTTAATGAGGGTCCTCACCTAGAAATTGTTAACCCACCAAACTTGGATCCCCCTGTAAATGCACAACAACAAGTGTGGCAAAGTCGTAGTGGGAGATTGATTCGTAAACCCGCAAGATTTCTCTTGTTGGGTGAATCGCCTCAGGATGTCATCATTGAAGAAGATGATGATCCCACAAGTTATGACGAGGCACTAGAAGATGTTGATGCTCAGGAATGGCTTGAGGCTATGAATCGTGAAATGGATTCTTTGTAATCCAACTTAGTTTGGTCTCTTGTAGATGCACCAAAAGGGGTCAGACCCATTGGGTGTAAATGGGTCTACAAGAGAAAGAGAGGATCGGACGGGAAGGTTGAAACCTTTAAAGCTAGATTGGTGGCGAAAGGGTACACCCAAATAGAAGGTGTGGATTATGAAAAAACCTTTTCACCGGTTGCCATGCTCAAGTCCATTCGGATTCTCTTAGCTATTGCAGCAAATCTTGATTATGAGATTTGGCAAATGGATGTCAAAACTGCTTTTCTAAATGGAAATTTGGAAGAGGATATCTATACGCAGCAACCAAAAGGGTTCATAGCCAAAGGGTAAGAAAACATGGTATGCAAGTTGCAAAGGTCCATTTATGGACTTAAGCAAGTGTCCAGATCATGGAACATCAGGTTTGATCTAGCCATTAAGTCTTATGGTTTTGAGAAAAGTCCTGATGAGCCGTGTGTGTATAAAAGGATCCAAGGTAACGCAGTATCTTTTCTGGTACTTTATGTGGATGATATACTCCTTATCGGAAATGATACGGAGGTATTTTTAGGCATAAAGACTTGGCTAAGCAAGCATTTTGATATGAAGGACCTGGGGGAAGCCAATTATATTCTTGGTATTAAGCTCTTAAGTAGACCTAAGAATAGGGTATTGGCATTATCTCAGGCTAATTACATCGACAAAATACTTGCTAGGTTCAGCATGGAGAATTCCAAGAAGGGAATTTTACCCTTCAGGCATGGGATTCATCTCTCTAAGGAGCATTCTCCTAAAACTCCTGAGTAGAGGGAACGTATGAGTAGGATACCTTACGCTCAAACAAAGAGGTAGCCTTATGTATGCTATCTTTGTGCACTGCACTGTATATCTGCTATGCAGTGGGAGTAGTAAGTTGATACCAATCTAATCTTGGAGAGGAACATTGCAGTTAAACATATACCCAAGTACCTTAGGAGAATGAGAGATTATATGTTGGTCTATTCTAGTGGGAGTCTTGAAACCATTGGTTACACTGACTCAGATTTCCAAGGAGACATTGACTCAAGAAAATCCACTTCTGGGTATGTGTTCACTCTTAATGGCGGGGCCATTTGTTGGAGGAGTGTCAAACAATCATGTGTGGCTGACTCTACCACAGAGGCTGAGTATGTAGCTGCTTCTGAGGCTGCAAAGGAAGCCGCATGGTTAAAGAAGTTCCTAACGGATCTTCAGGTGATACCAGGCGTTAGTCGTCCCATCACACTTTACTGTGACAACAGTGGGGCAGTAGCACAGTCCAAGGAACCAAGGTGTCACAAAAGACAAAAGCACATAGAGAGGAAGTACCACTTGATCCGAGATATAATTGAAAGAGGAGATACAGTGGTAGTCAAGATAGCATCGGACGAGAACCTTGTCAATTCTTTTACTAAGAGTTTGCCTGAACGTGTGTTCGAGAGGCATATAACATCTATGGGTCTTAGGAGGATTCCAGATTTGCTATAGCTTTAGGAAGTTGTTATTTCACTTTGTTGTTTTGTGCTTTTTGAGCAAGACATTATGACATTGTAATTTTTCTGAATGTTATAAATGAGGTATTATTCATTTATTCCACACACTATTTACAAACACTAAGGTCCGGATTAATTATGAAGTATATGATCATATGGATACGTTCATGGAGGATATGATCATAGGTTCTCATAATTGATGAACAGGTTCACAGCTGTTAAATAAAGTTGGGCACTTCATTTAGGCTGCAATATTTTATGAAATGGTTTTGTCCGAATCATTGTAAAATATTGGTGTGAACTAACATTCACATTGAAAGGATCAGGGAGAGATTTGATTAAGGGTGTTTTTTCTGTCATAAGGTATCAAATCTCCAGATAACTATAGTTATAAGATTGCTCTTAATTCTGAGTTTATTATAAATAGGTAATCAAATAGTTTTCATTCTTTGATTTACCAACGGGTGAGGTGCGATCTATTGACGGCCAATAACTTGGTATTTTGGGAGTGAGATTGTTTGATTATCGGTATTTATGAGATAAACAATATGAAATTTGTAGGAAATGTCCCCTTGATATGTTTCGGTACTTGGATATTGAAGACACTGGCCAGTGCATGTAATCCATTAGAGAAACTATCATAGTTAAGGGAATAAATAATTGATTGGGTAACAGAAAACTAGTCAATCAATTATAGACATTCTACAAAGGGGTGATGCATGTACATGTTATATATGTTATTAATCTTGGAGTTCAAGTTCGGGCTTTTAGTGGAGTAGCACCGAATTAGATAATCATTTGTTGATTATCATGAGCTTTGATTAATAACAGCTGGTAGATCCCCAGGCTAGCTCAAGATAAGGGATGGGGAAATTTCAGTTGATGATGACTAGTGAGTTACATGGTCTTGGGCTTTAAGCTCAAGTTTGTACTCAAGAGCAAGTGGGAGATTGTTGGGTTTTTGCTCTTTCACTAAAGCCCAATAGGGCCTAGTGTGTAAGAAGAGCCCAAGAAACCTAGAGCCCGTTACATCTAAGGGTTAGGTTTTCTAGGAACCCATATATATACTACACTTAACCCTCTCTATAGGCAGAGAGAGCAGTCACAGAGGTAGAGGCAAGGTCATCTCCTGATAGAGAGAAAGTGCCCACACACTGTCTCCTTCCCCTTGAGAGATAGTCTGGAAGGTCTGCCATCAACCGACTACAAGGAAATCAATCGTGCGGTAACACAAGGATTCTCAGGCGAGGGAGATCATCAAAGATCGACACTCCGAGAGGTAATATTCCTTGTGTGTTTATGAAACAATGATGATTCGATAAGCATACTGATATACTAGGTCCTTTGTGAACACCCATTTTTTCGATAAAAAAAAAAAAAAGTATTTCAGCCCATTGCCCGAGTTTTGGCCCATTCAATCCTACTCTTTGCCAGCATACACACACGCTCATACAGAGAATTGATGGGCAATAATAAAAAAGTATGCTGTCAGTTTTGAAAAAAAAACGAGATAAGTGAAGCATGCCTCTGTTCCCATTCCCTTCACCAACGTTCCCTGCATCAAGATGAGTCTCTGCCCGAGAAATGTTTTGCAAAAGCATGGGAAGACAGGCCTGTAAGGTTCTCCTGCTTTCCGAGACTAGCATGGGTTTAATTTTAAATAATGCAAAACAAGCTCAGAATAAAAGGGGGGAGGAGAGATCATCATGGAGGGGGGAGGGAGATTAAGGAGGGTGATCTAATTCTTAGAGACCCTAAAAAGAGGACAGAGAGAAGTGTTTGCAATTACTGAGGGTGAGAACAGAGGAGAGCCGGGGATTTCAGTCGTTTTAGTAAAACAAGACCGCTATCATCATCTATCTTTGCTCCAGGTCGCTAATTTCAAAGAGTAATCTAACCTTAGAGACTCTGAGATAAGCGACGACGTTCTTTGATTATCATTCAACCAAACACAGAGGAAATATACACAGGTGAGTGGCAATGAAGCGTGAATTCATTTTACATATATGTAATATCATTTTGAGTCTTTGCAACATGCATACATGCACTATAGTCCTTCCGTTCTCAAATCATAGAATACACATGTACCAGAATAGACCAAGATGGCAAAAATTGTCTGTCCATCATGATAACCATAAACCAAATACCGGTATCGGCCCTTTCAAAACCAAAGTTAGCAGACTCAAAGTCTTCAGCTTAAAATCACCATTTTAACTCCAAATTATAATCCCAACCTTTCAAAACCGAAGCAAATAACAAAAGGAAATCCATGAAGACAGTGAAATGAATAGAAAAGGAAATAAAAAAACTAAGCATCATCGCGGAGGCTTCATGGCCGCGCGATCTTCTCCTCTCCCTCGGCCTCCATGCAGTCCGAGCTCCGCGATCCTCTTGCGACGCGATGTGACAGTTGTTTGTTCCCTTCGTGCTGTGCCTTCTGCTCGTTTCCCCGCTGGCGGTTTTCCTTCCTCTTTCCCTCGTTATTCGTCGCGCGCCAGCCACCCTTGCTGTGGGTTAGCTGGCTGCCGCCCCCCCTTCTCTCTCACCCACACACAGAAATTTTCCTCTCACTCACCGTCGCCTTCTCTCACATTCTCTCTCTCAATGCCGCTGGATGTGTGTATGGGGGACAGCACAAAGAAAAAGATGAGATCCCCATCCCCTTTAGTCACGTGGCTTACAACACAAAAGGATGAGGAGGAATTCATTTATTTCCTTTCTTGTCTTTATGTGTCAAGACAGCGGGAATAAAAAAGGGAACGAAGGAAAGAGGAGATGCAACTTGTGTTTATGATAATAAATAAATGAAGGGAAAGAGTGAAAGTGACAGTTTCCTTTTCCAAAAGCGAACCTTACCATTATCATTACAATAAATATTGTTTTCTTGCTCCTATTACTTTTGTTTGTCGGTTAGGATGTTTGTTTATCGGACTTAGTTTCAAGTTCGCTCCGTCGTCTCGGAACTTTGGCTTCCGGAACTGGGCTCTTGATCGACGGTGACTAGGCTTTTTACTTCTACGATTTTGTGCTTGCTCTTATATTTTGTGCCCTTTTGAGAACACTTTAAATTTTGTAGGTTACAGTGAATTTTAGGATGTGTTTTACACTGTTTGTTTGTTTTTGAACATCAGTCTATGTTGTGTTTTTTTTTCCATCAAGTTTATTTTACGGTATCTTCTATTAATCTGTCTGGTTATACCGTGAAAATATGCTGGTTTGGTTTGTATTTGGGAACAGTTTCGGACTGTTTTGAGGGGCTTGAGCCTAATCTGTGGTTTAGATGAATATTATTTCGAGTTCTTGAAAAAAAATGGAACTCTTTTAGAACTCCCTTTTTTTTTTTTTTTTTTTTAATGAAAGTGTCGGCAATATCTTCAGTAGTTTGTTCTAATCTTCGGAATTCGCTAAAATTAGTTTAGGAAGTATTTATTTGTTTACTTGATGTGTTAATAATTTCGGTGATAGTTTTCATTAAAATAATAATAAAAATGTAAAAGAAAATGGGCTGAAAAAAAAAGGGGATGAAAATAGCAATAAGGACTCTTGCATTTTTAATTTGTTTATTTTACTTGTCCTAATATTTTCATAAATTAATTGCATGTTTGTTTAGTAATTAGTTTTTGCTAGTTTGTATTAAAATCGACGCCAAAAATGAATAATTGAATCTGTTCCTTTCTAGTAAATAAAGAATTCTTTAAATAGATCTTTGTGCCATGGTCGATGAGAGTGATTGAATGGCAAATGTCATCTTCCTCGTTGTTGAACCATGAGGATTCATTGAGTAGCCAAGTGCTAACTTGAATCCTATGATAAGAATTTTAATTAATTAAAATCAAACAACACAAATATTTTCTATAGAACTACGTGACTTTGAGTTCCTCATTGTACCGGAGGATACGTAGGAGCAGGCTATCCCTGTCAAGCCAAAATTAAATCTTCTTAAATTTGTTTAAATTGTAAATGTAATTATACGAATTAAATTCCTTAAGTCATACATTTCAATTGTCAAATATATTTGTCTAAATTAATTCTTCTTAATCTATGTGTTTAAATTATAAGTATTTTGCTAAAGTAATTTTCTTCTTAATTTATTTTCTAGTTTATATGTTAAAATTGTAAATATATTTTTTTTCAAAAAAACTAATTTATGTTAATGTATTCGTTAAAATTGTAAATATGTTTGTCAAAATTAATTCTAAGTTTATGTGCTTGAATCATGAATATATTTATGTAAATTAAATTTCTGGAATTTATATGTTTAAACTGTAAATATATTTGTGTAAATTAATTTATGTGTTTAAATTAAATACATTTTTTGTAAATAAAACTTCTTGAATTTATATGTCCAAATCATAAATAGATTTGGGTAAATTTAATCTCTTGAATTTATATGTTTAAATTGTAAATATTTTGTGTAAATTATTTATTAGTTGTTAAGATTGTAAATGTATTTTCTAAAACCAACTTTTCTTGATGTATTTATTTAGATTTTAAATATACTTGGCAAAAATTAATTTTCTTAATTTATTTGTTAAATTGTAAATATTTTATGTACATCATTTTTAATTTATGTGTTAAAATTGTAAATATATTTGTCATAATTAAATCTTCTTAATTAATGTGTTTAAATTGTAAATATTCTTGGTAAATTAATTTTTCTTAATTTATGTGCTAAAATTATAATTTTTATCTTCCTTATTTGAATTTAAAAGGGGTTATTATTTAATCTGCATAATTTACTAAGGTATCGTCTAAGGACGGGTGTATTAGGGGTGCGTGGGATTAAGTTCTTACCCTTCTCTATGCATAACCGACTCCCGAACTCATATCTGGTTTTCAAACACTATTTTCATTGAAAAAATAGAATTGGTTTTTCCAAGATTTTCCAAATTAAATAAACTTGGTGGCGACTCCCAATTTTCAAAATTATTTTTCACGTCCCCGTCAGCGATCCCTTGCCATGACAGATGGCGACTCCACTGGGGACTTCAGTAAGAGAGTCAGGCCTATTATAGTTAGTTGTGCAAATTAAATATAAACCCCATTTATTCTTTTTTTTTCCTTCACTTTATTTTGTACAGTATTTCTTTAATTCTCTTTTGTATAGCTTAATTTTCTTGATGTTTATATATAATATTTGTTAAAACTCTAGGATAGACGACTATTGTTATTCTGTATATACCTGTGGTTTGAATTGTGTAAAATTTTCTTTATTTATTAAAATCTTAGGATAGATGACTATTTTGTATATATGTGTTGTTTGTATCTTGTTTTGCAGAGTGTCTCAGAGTGATAGGATCTAAGGTTTGTATGCTCCCAAAGACACACTTCACGATCACTTAATTCACACACTGTGTTCTTGGACTCTATACCCGAGCCCGCATTTAGCTTAGGATTAGGGGGTTTCTTGACATTGCCATGAGGGGCTTCATGCTCACTTGGTAGTTGTTGGGACACCACTCAGATTGTTACTGACCTTGTGAGTCAATCATATTGAGAGGGTTTATCCCTACTTATGGTTGGTTCAAAGGTCGGATCCTTGTCCCGTGGATAAGGGCAACTGGGACCATGGTCATTAGAAGTCTAGACCCACCATGAATGTGTACACGTATAGTCAAACCTAGTAGCTACCACGTTAGGGATTTTGGCCTTAGAACATCCCACCCATTAGGTTTTACCCGACTAGGACAATGGGAGCATGCTTCTTTCATCCTTTTACACTGCACTCCTTTATGCTTTATTTTAGTTATTTTTACATCAAACATTGTTACATTGCATTTAGGTTAGCTAGTTGCTCATCTCATAGCTTAATGTTGACATTCATCCTCAAGATGTTTAGGCATTTTGTTCATTATCACATGCATTCATTCCATTCGCTTTCTCATAACATAACTTGTTTTTACATGAAATGTTTCTTCAGTTTTGTTCACTTACATAGGTTTGCGCATCATCAAATTCTCAAGGAAGCATCAAAAAATTTTTTTTATAAAAGCATGCATTCTTATCTCTTCCATCTTTTTAATTCTACTCAATTATTTCATTCTTGTACACAGTGTCTGGTTTTTGATTCATCATCAGTTCAAAGCAAATGGATGCAATACCGATGAACACTAGCAATGTACATGACTGGAAAAGAAATATCAAGGTTACTGTGACGAGCAATGAGCTAGAGAAAGTAAAAGAAATAGTTCAGCTGATGCCTCGTGAAGTCCGATCCTCTTTCAAGGATACCTACGGGTGCATATTGGATTTACTGTCCATTCCGGTGGAAGCACCAGTATTGAGTGCTCTCACACAATTCTGGAACCCTTCTCTTTGTTGCTTTGAGTTGCCCGATCTTGATGTCAGCGCCAACCATAGAAGAATATGTGGTCATAATGAGACTACCGATCCAAGAAAAATCAGGTGTATATCTATACCAAGGGCATTATGTTAATAAGGAGAACATTGCCAAGATAATCGGAGTTGATTCAAACCAGATGATAATGGAAGTAAGGGGGTCTACTCAAGGAATCAGAAGAAGTTTGCTAGAGACTCATATGCAAACTTTGGCTCAACAAGGAGATTGGGATTTCTTCAAACGAACACCGCAATCGACTATCTATGGGTTGGTTTTGTTTCCATTCACGCCCGATGTCGTCGACCAAGCTGCCATGGATGTGTTTTTCAAGTTCGAAACGTGTGGCATGAATCCTATCCCGGCCATACTAGCGGATACATTCCTTTCTTTGGGGGTTTGTACTCAAAAGAGAGGGGGAAGGCTGCGCTGTTGTTTGCCAATGCTATACGTGTGGTTCATGACTCATGTATATGCTAATAGCCGCATGGGCCTTCTTCCTAATCCGTTAGGGGACTTCCATCGCATACAGATAAAGTGTCAAGAAGCTCAGGCATGGAAAAAGGAATTCTCACAGATCCAATCAAACACTTTCAAATGGGTATGTCCTTGGTATCGTGGAGACAGTGTTATCTACAGTTGTGGTGACTTCCATAATGTTCCGCTGATGGGTCCAAGGGGATGTATTTCCTATACACCTGCTTTAGTGCTTAGACAACTCCACTGGACTCAGACAAAGCCACAAGAAGAACAACTTAAAGTATTCAGTTTCCTATACCAAAAAGACAAGAGTACCCTGGAGCAAGAAAGGAAGATCAAAATGGCATGGGGTGATGTCAAAATCTTAGGGAAAACAGAACTCGGCCAACAGCGTTTAACCTCTTCTCAAGAATACAAAGACTGGAGGAAGACAAGAGTCGGGAAAGATAATATCCCAAAGGATATTCCCAACAACCTAGCTCCCACGCAAACTCCAGAGTCGGCCCAACAGATGGAAATGATGAAGGCCCAAATGCGGTTTCTGGAGGAGAAAAAGGAAGCGGCAGACCTGAAGGCTGACATCCTTCAAGATCAATGCAAGAAAATGGCCAAAGAAATTGAGGCCCTAAAAGACAAATGTATTGAGGCAGCAGAAATCACCAAGTCCAGGAAGGGCAAAGAGAAAATCTCAAGCATGCATCCGCCAAAATCCAAGAGCTAGAGGGAGGACTCCACAAGCTTGTGAAGGAAAAGAATCAGCTGGAGAGAGAGGTTAGTAAGAAAAATCGCATGGTGGAAAGAGTAGAATTGGAAGTCAGCCAACGAGATAAAGATGTTTGGAGCTTGAGAATGGAGGTCAAGAAAGAGAAAGGCATGAGAGAAAAACTGGAGGGACAAGTGAAGCACCTATCAACCATGTTGACACAGATCGAAAGCGTAAGGCTACCCAAGGATGGGCATCAAGAAACCAATATCATGATTTGTTTGTCAACGCAATGCACTGGGAAGTCATGGAGAGAAAAGGCGTTAGAATGGGAAGAAAAATGTGGAAAGCTCACGGTGAATTGAGTCATTACATTCCAAATTTTATTTACCGCTTTGAGCAAGCCAAGAAGCAAATTAATAAGTTGCCACCATTTAGATTGCCTCAAGAGGTGACAGAATTCATGGATTCATGCGAAAGGATCACTAAAGGCCTCAAGAGGAAGAAAATGAAAGCTTTGACGTAATCATCTGTCATGAGTCAAGGATTGTTGAATTTCCTTGTTAAGAAAAGATGATTGAAACTCATGAAATGTATCTTGAAACGATTTGTACTCAGAACTTCACCCAAGAATGAATGAAACTTTAATGTTTGTACTTTCACTGTCAATTGTGACTTCTCAAGCTCGCCAGATGCTCTCTATAGAGGAATAGATGTTCCCTTAGAAAGTAATCAATCACATTTTTACCTTGAGATAGTTCGTCCTTGTGTAAAAGTGTGAGAATGCTCAGACATATGAAAAGGAACCACATTGCTAGTGTTCATTAGATAGTACCTATAGAGGAGTGAATCCTCCCTTAGATTTGCTATCAACTGCACCTCGACTTATAGGGTGATATATCCATAAGAATGGGTGCAGGGCATCCTTGCTTTTAAAAATAAAAAAGAGAACTTTTGGACCTCTTTCGTTTGTTTCTTATATATATATATATATAAAAAAAAAAAACAACAACATAAAACAAGATTTTAACTTCTCGACTTACACAGTTTGTGAAAGCGCAAGATTCGTAACCATTGGGCGCCCAAGGAAAAAGGATACCGATCTGACTCGTGTTCATAACACTAGAGCTCGAACCAAGATGGCCGGCGGAAACACAGAACCAGGAAGGACCATCCCGTCTGCAATTACTTCTGAAGTGGGAAGAACTATTCCAGCTGTAACCACCTCGGCTATAATTACTTCTGAACCCGGAAGAAACTTAAGCATGGAAGTTGATGCAGTGAGAGGAAGACTGAACGAGTTGTCAAATAACCAGGGAAGAATGGAGGAGATGATGCGGGCTATGATGGAGTCACTCGACTTATTGAGAGCCCACCAAAACTCAGGAGGGGTACAACCAAGTGCTACAACAATAACCATACCTGTGGTATCGGATGCAGCTCTGAATGTCACGCAAGGGGTGAATGATAATCCCCACGAACAACCACCACCGACAATGCCTATTACTATTCCCGTTGGAGAAGGATATCACGCGGTAGAGAATACACATGCTGAAGGGCATGGGCACGCTACCCACATGTGGGAGCAATCTCCGAATGTCATCCCAAGGCAACTATCTTCCTCGGGGAATAATCGTGCAGAAACAGAGAAGGACAAGTCGAGAGAAGAATGGATGGAAAAAATTCAGGAACAAATTAAGGCAATCCAAAGGCCAAACAATTATGGCTACATGGAGATTGAGCAACTTTGCCCTCCCATTAGCACGGTTGTCCCTAAAGATTTTAAAATTCCTGATTTTTTGAAATATGATGGAACTGGCAACCCACTCTTCCATTTAAAGAGTTACTGTACCAAGATGTCAATCTGGTCCAAAGATGAAAATTTTCTCATTAGCTTTTTCCACGAGAGTTTGACCTGACCGGCTCTAGAATGGTACATCCAGTTAGATCATGCAAAGATTTCCTGTTGGGGAGAGTTGGCTGACCAATTCATGAACCAGTATAAGTTTAACTTGGAAATAGCGCCCAGCCGTGAACAGCTGAGTACAATGCAAAAGAAGAAAGATGAATCCTTTAAACAATATGCTCAGAGATAGAGAGCTTTGGCCGCTCAAGTGCAACCACCACTCATCCCATCTGAGATGTGTTCATACTTCCTAGCAACTCTAGGGTCTCCTTACATCGGGGCAATGGCGGGAGCAAAGATACCGAGATTTTTCTCGAGTTAATAATCACTGGAGAAAGAATTGAGAGCTTGACTAAAGCCGGAAAGCTCCCGATGAGCAATGAAGACACCAAGAGGATTCCCACCCGTAAAGAAAGAAACTAAGTAAATTATGTGCAAGGTCACGCCGTTCACCCCAAGACATGTATCCACATATTCAGACCCCAAATGTCATCCATCCCTCCTTACCCACACTACCAAACCACAAATCCCACCCCATACCACCAGCCTCAAGTCAACAACATCCACATACGGCCATACCAACCCGCCTCATTCAACATATCCAACCATACATGCTCGTAACTTCCTAAACACAAAGACTCGACCCAATTCTCAAAACCAAAATCGCAATCGCTTTCCCAAACCTACCACCTTTTCCAAAGTTAGCCATTTCCAATGCCGACCTTTATCAACGGTTGTTTGATGCTCATTTGATTTCACCATACCTCGTGCACCCATTACAACCTCCGCTTTCCGACTTGGTACAATCCAAACCTGACTTGCAAATACCATATGGATGTCGCGGGACATTCGATTGAAGATTGTGAAGGCTTTAAGACGGCAGGAGAAAACTAATTGCTTGTGGAAGACTGGATCTCCCGTAAGATCCAAAGCCCGATATTGTTAATAACCCAATCCCAAATCATGAAAGAGGAAGTCGTGTGAATGCCTTGGAAATGGAGAAACAATTGATCAAAAAGGTTTTGAGTCTCCGAACACCCATGGAGAAAGTGTTTATTGCTTTGAAGGAAGCTAATTATAACATCACAAAGACTGCCTCTATGATGAAAGAAGAGGAGAAATATGAAATGGAATCAAGATGTGCATACCATTGTGGAAGTCCTGGGACATGATATTGAGACTTGTTGGGATTTCAAAGTGCGTGTACAAGAACTACTCACGTAGGTGTGATACAGCAAAAAGAAGCAGACTGCTGAAGAGGTGAATGTGATTGAGCGTTTTGTACTCAAAGTGCCTCCACTTAATCAAACTCCAAAATTTGAAAAGATAGTGATCACTGTGAAGAAGCCAACACCTTTCGCTTATGAGGACACACGTCTTTGTTCCTTGGAATTATGAGACTCAGTCAAGACAAGTGGAGACATAGGAGAAACCTCAAGACCCGAGAAACGAGGAAGTGACAAAGTGTCATGGAAGTAAAGGGAATAACAAGGAGTGGAAGAGTTTATGGGCCCAAAGAGTTGGAGAAGGGGAAGTTTGTTGATGAAGGTAACATTGACAAAAGCTTAGGCTCAGAGAGAAAAGAAAGAGAAGAGGAGGAGGAGGAGTTTTTGAAGATTATGAAGCAAAGCGAGTATGATATTCTAGATCAACTAAAGAAGACTCCCGCTAGAATATCACTCTTGTCACTAATCTTGTCATCTGAACTCCACCAAAAAGCAGTGTTGAAGGTGTTAAAGGAGGCCTATGTCAAGCCAGATGCATCAATGGAGAATGTAGTAAACATGGTGGACCCGGGGAAGCGTGTTAACATGATCACATTTTCAGATAAAGAGATTATATCTCGTAAACACCCCACAGCACTATACATAACTCTTAAATGCAAGGGTTACATTGTGCCCAGAGTCCTTATTGATGGAGGGTCAGGGCTAAATGTCTTGCCAGTATCAACCCTGCACTATTTGTCAATGAGTAAGAATGATATACTGCCACAGTTAATGGTAGCGAAAGCATTTGACGGAGCTAAGAAGAGCATCCTTGGAGAAATAACACTGTTACTTGAGATGGGCCCAAGCAGATTTGAAGTATTATTCCAAGTGATGGAGATTGAGTCGGATTATAATATGCTACTGGGAAGACCATGGATTAACAACGCCGGAGCTGTCCCCTCAACCTTGCATCAAAAGGTGAAATATGTGGAGAATGGAATGGTCGTTACAATTCATGGAGAAAAAGAAATCTTAGTGTCCAAACCAGTGGCATTGCCATATGTGGAGAATGTAGAGCTGGTGGAGAGTAGTTCATGGCATAACCTAGAGGCAGTAGGGCTGAAGCAAGAGCATAACAAGCCCCCTGTAGAAAATCAAGTGGTGGCCCACATCATGGCTAAGAACGGATATTTGGAACTGGGATCGTGTTTGCAAGGCACCCAAACCCCTATATCGGTCCCTGAAAAGTTCAACCGGTTTGGTCTGGGGTACAAGGACTCGTTGAATGAAGAGATGAGAACTTTGAGTCTAGAACGGGAAAAGCAAAGTGGAAAAATGAAGCAAATCCCTCACTTAAGAGAGACGTTTCATGGCCCGGTTGAAGTAATTACAGCTGGAATAGTTCGCTCGCCTTGCTACCACTTCACCATCAACACCTTGGACTCTGAAACGACTCAAGGAGACAACAAATTTCAAGATGTCAACAATGATGAAATGCTGATGAACTGGATCTTTGAACCAGTGATTGATGTTATTGCTGCAAAGTAATTTGTTGGGTTGTATTAATTAAGATTTATGCTTTTGTTTATGCTACTGTGAGACATCGTTTAAATAAGCTTATATGATTTTTCAATAGCCTTCCTTTATGTTTTCCGTTTTGCTTCATTCCTTTTTCCTTTCTTTTGTTTTCTCCTTTCCCTTATTTCTTTACTTTTCCATTCCCAGCTCGTTAATTCGTGTTTGTCCTATGTTGTTCGTGATCCATTTTAGCATTCCAACCTACCATAATTACTTTCCAGGAACATGAATGACATAGAAATTTTGCCACAAGAAAAGGAATTTGGAAACTTATCGATTGATTCTCTTGCTGCATTTGATTGCGATAACCATGAATCTGAAGAGGATGAGGGAGATATTGAGCAGTTTTCAAGCTTATTAGAACACACAGAAAGAGGATTTGATTTGGACAATGAGGTGATCGAGGTGATTAACATGGGCACTGAAGAAGAGAAAAAGGAGTTGAAAATAGTGGCAAATCCTGAACGTATAGAGATGATTGCGTTGTTTAAGGAATTCCTGGATGTATTTGCATGGTCCTATCGTGATATGCCAGGATTAGACCCAGAGATTGCTTCACACAAGATCCCTTTGTATCCTGAAGCTGAACCGAAGAAGCAAAAGTTGAGGAGGATACGGCCTGATATGTCATTGAAGATAAAGGAAGAAGTGACTAAACAAATTTGAGGTCGGGTTCCTGGAGGTTTCAAGACATACCGATTGGGTGGCTAATGTTGTGCCCGTGCCTAAAAGGACGGAAAAGTCAGGATGTGTGTAGATTATCGGGATTTGAATAAAGCTAGTCCAAAAGACGATTTTCCTCTCCCTCACATTGATGTCCTTGTTGATAATACAGCTAGAAGTCACCGATTTTCCTTTATGGATGGATATTCGTATAATCGGATCCCTATGGATGTTCATGACAAAGGAAAAACTACTTTCATAACGCTGGGGAACATTTTGCTATACACCATGCCATTTGGATTGAAGAATGCTAGTGCCACCTACCAACGCGTGCTATGGTCACATTGTTCCATGACATGATGCACAAAGAGATTGAAGTGTATGTAGATGATATGGTCGCCAAGTCTAAAGAGGGAGAAAGCCACGTGGCAGTTCTGCGAAAACTGTTCGAGAGGCTCATAAAGTATAAGTTACGATTGAACCCTAATAAATGCATTTTTGGGGCTTCTACAGGAAGTTACTCGGGTTCATTGTCGGAAGAGAAGGGATAAAAGTGGATCCTGACAAAGTAAAGGCGATACAAGAAATGTCAGCTCCCCGAACTGAACGAGAAGTGAGAAGTTTTCTTGGAAGGCTCAACTACATTGCTAGATTCATTGCCAATTTGACTAGTACATGTGAGCCTATATTCAAGCTGCTGCGAAAACATCAACCTGGGGAGTGGAATGATGAATGCCAAGAAGCCTTTGATAAGATAAAGGCTTATTTAATGAAGCCCCCAATTCTAGCCCCACCTGTACCGGACCGCCCTTTAATATTGTACCTCACAGTGTTGCCCACGTCACTTGGGGCAATGTTGGGTCAATATGATGAGTCTGGTAAGAAGGAACAGGCAATTTATTATCTGAGCAAGAAATTTAATGACTGTGAATCCCGTTATCTGGCGATTGAAAAGACTTGTTGTGCATTAGTGTGGGCATCCAAGAGGTTGAGGCAGTACATGTTATACTATACTACCTGGTTAATCTCTCGAATGGATCCATTGAGATACATATTTGATAGTCCTCATGTGTCGTTGAGAATGTCAAAATGGCAAGTGATGCTGTCCGAATTTGATATCAAATATGTGACTCAGAAGTCTATCAAAGGAAGTGCAATTGCTGATCATCTAGCTGAAAATCCTCTTGAGGATATACAGCCTATCGTGCCTGAATTCCCCGATGGTAAAGTGTTAACAGTGGAAAAAGATGAGATAGAAAAGGAGAATGTATGGAGAATGTACTTTGATGGGGTCACAATATGAATGGATGTGGAATAGGAGCTGTAGTGGTATCACCAGCCGGGAAGCAGTACCCAGTTTCCATCAAGTTGAATTTTGAATGTACGAACAACATCGCAGAATATGAGGCTTGTGCGAATGGTTTGCAAGTTGCAATTGACTTAGGGATCAAAGAATTAAAGGTGTTTGGAGACTCTGCGCTCATAATCTACCAAGTTATTGGAGAATGGCGCACAAAAGATCCAAAATTGATACCTTATCAGAAGTATTTATCTCGACTAATTGAGCACTTTGATGATATATCATTTTCTCACTTAACTCGAGACAAAAATCAATTTGCGGATGCTTTAGCCACTTTGGCTGTGATGACTAAGTTGGAGATCCACGCAAATGTACAACCTATTCGTGTAGAGGTGCAAGATGAACCGATATACTGTGACAGCGTAGAGATTGAACCAGATGGCCGACCATGGTATCACGACATCAAACAGTATGTTCAAATAGGAGAATACCCGACGGGAGCAAATGAAGTGCAAAGAAAAACAATTCGAAGATTGGCCATGACCTTTTTCCTAAATGGTGAAGTCCTTTACAAGCGGAATCATGACACCACTCTCCTTAGATGTGTGGATGCTCATGAAGCTCGAATGATCATGATCGAGATCCACGAAGGAATCTGTGGAACTCACGCTAATGGGCACATGATGGCGCGCAAGATCCTAAGAAGTGGATATTATTGGTCTACCATGGAAAATGACTGCATCAGTTATGTTCGAAAGTGTCACAAATGTCAAACATATGCAGATCGAATCAATGCTCCTCCAGTTCCATTACACAACATGGTATCTCCTTGGCCTTTCTCAATGTGGGGCATGGATGTCATCGGCCCGATTAATCCCAAAGCATCCAACGGCCATCGTTTTATTTTGGTTGCAATTGACTATTTCACAAAGTGGGTGGAGGCTGCTTCATATGCTAACATCACACGTAAGGTGTTTCTCAGATTTATTAAAAAGGACATTATCTGCAGATATGGGATCCCAGAAAAAATTATCACAGATAATGCTCCTAACCTTAATGGTGCCGAAGTCCAAAAGTTCTTTGAAACTTTCAAGATCAAGCATCACAATTCAGCTCCTTATAGACCTCAAATGAATGGCGCAGTTGAGGCCGCAAACAAAAACATCAAGAAAATCGTCGCCAAGATGGTGGTGAATTATAAAGACTGGCATGAAATGCTGCCTTATGCTTTGCACGCATATCGAACCAACATAAGGTCAAGCACAGGGGCAACTCCCTTCTCATTGGTATATGGAACTAAGTCGATCTCCCGTAGAAGTGGAAATCCCGTCCTTAAGGGTTTTGATGGAGTCTGACTTGGAGGAATCTGAATGGGTGAAGACTCGATATGAACAGCTGAACATGATAGAAGAGAAAAGATCAAGTGCTATTTGTCATGGTCAGTTGTACCAGAGCAGAATGGCTAAAGCTTTCAACAAGAAGGTTCGTCCGAGAGATTTTCATCTAGGGGATTTGGTTTTGAAGAAAATTCTCCCTAATCAAGAGGACGCACGGGGCAAGTGGGCTCCAAGTTATGAAGGTCCTTACATTGTTAAGCAAGCGTTCTCAGGTGGGGGATTGATTTTACAAAACATGGATGGACAAGAATTGCCTAAACCAATCAATACCGATGCAGTCAAAAGGTTCTATGCTTGAAAAGATGTTGAAAAAGCCCGTTAGGTTGAAAACTCGAAAGAGCGACCTAAGCAAAAGTTAGGGTAAAACGAAAAGAAAAATAAAAAGAAAAATAAAAGAAAAGCTCGTTAGATTGAAAACTCGAAAGAGCAACCTAGGCAAAAATTAGAGCAAAAAGATAAGCATCATCTCAAGCAACCTACCTTTGGGGCAATTTTTGAATGTTGAATTTGTCCAATGAATCAAACAGACCAAGATTGAAACTGGGGCAATTTTTGGAAAGAAAAGGTTTGAAGACATCATTAAGGATCATGGCTATGGTGTTCAATTTGCTGCGAGAAATCAATTGAACAAGCCACAAAGAACTGGAACTGGGGCAAAATTTTATGTCTTGCACAATTTTGTATTTCACCTTTGTTCCCACTTTTTGTCATCCAATACACCAAGCAATAAAGATGTCTATTCAGCCAATCCTTTTGTTTTCTCTTTAAGTGCATGTTTCTTTATGATGTCTCGAGTAAGCATAAATTTAAGTTTAAAGTTATACAATCTAATAATTCTTACAGCAATATATCCATGGCTAGCATCACACTAAGAAAACTCAAAAGTTTCAGTCAAACTTGGCAGAAAAGCAATCATCATCCTAAAAAGGGAAAAAAGGGAAAGAAGTAAGCAGAGTTACAGAAGAAAGGAGAACTTATGCCAGAAGATCCAGTGCATGAATTACGAGTTTGATCAGATATAGTCTTCCTTGAGGCTTGCTTGATTTGGTTACGGTTAGTTTCCTAAAATAAACTGATGACTAGTGCATATAACCTGAAAAAAAATGTGAAGATCGTTGTTTTCCATCATTGCCAATTTACGTTTCCAGTCGGGCTCAGATTTCCAAATTTACTTTTCAATCGGCTTCAGATCGCCGAATTTATGTTTCAGTCGGCCTCAGATTGCCAGTTTATTTTCATGTTGGCCCCAGATTGCCACTTTGCTTTTAGTCGGCCTCAGATTGCCAAATTTACTTTTCAATCGGCCTCAGATCGCCGAATTTATGTTTCAGTCGGCCTCAGGTTGCCAGTTTATTTTCATGTCGGCCTCAGATTGCCACTTTACTTTCAGTCGGCCTCAGTTTGCCAAGTTTACTTTCGGCCTCAGATTGCCAATTTAATTTTTCAGTCGGCCTCAGATTGCCAAATTTTATCTTTTAGTCGGCCTCAGTTTGCCAAGCTTTACTTTCAGTCGGCCTCAGATTGCCGAATTTATTTGTCAATCGGCCTCAGATTGCCAAATTTACTTTTCAGTTGGCCTCAGATTGCCGAATTTACATTTCCTGTCTTACCTCAGGTGGCCGTTTTAACCCTTTAGTCGGCCTCAGATTGCCATTTTAACTTTTCAGTCAATCTCAAATTGCCTTTTAAGTTTTCAGTCAACCTCAGATTGCCATTGCATCTAATTTGCCGTCACTTGTTGATCCGTAGCCAGTTGATCACAAGAACCTTCAATTTCTATTAGTTCTGTCATCTCTTGTTCGAATTGCATATTTCTTGTCACTCATACATTGGTTTCTGGATCGCATCATTGCATTGCATATGCCACTCATGAGCATTTAGTTTCTTTCGTTATTTAAGGTCAGCATTATCCGCATTGTCAAACAAAATCAGTGTTCATATCTTTGCTCCTTCCTTGCAAAATAATATGTAAAACTTAAGTTTATCATCTTATTTTGTAAGAAATAAGCAAAGAGGGGCAACTGTGAACACCCATTTTTTCGATAAAAAAAAAAAAAAAAAGTATTTCAGCCCATTGCCCGAGTTTTGGCCCATTCAATCCTACTCTTTGCCAGCATACACACACGCTCATACAGAGAATTGATGGGCAATAATAAAAAAGTATGCTGTCAGTTTTGAAAAAAAAACGAGATAAGTGAAGCATGCCTCTGTTCCCATTCCCTTCACCAACGTTCCCTGCATCAAGATGAGTCTCTGCCCGAGAAATGTTTTGCAGAAGCATGGGAAGACAGGCCTGTAAGGTTCTCCTGCTTTCCGAGACTAGCATGGGTTTAATTTTAAATAATGCAAAACAAGCTCAGAATAAAAGGGGGGAGGAGAGATCATCATGGAGGGGGGAGGGAGATTAAGGAGGGTGATCTAATTCTTAGAGACCCTAAAAAGAGGACAGAGAGAAGTGTTTGCAATTACTGAGGGTGAGAACAGAGGAGAGCCGGGATTTCAAATGCTTTAGTAAAACAAGACCGCTATCATCATTTATCTTTGCTCCAGGTCGCTAATTTCAAAGAGTAATCTAACCTTAGAGACTCTGAGATAAGCGACGACGTTCTTTGATTATCATTCGACCAAACACAGAGGAAATATACACAGGTGAGTGGCAATGAAGCGTGAATTCATTTTACATATATGTAATATCATTTTGAGTCTTTGCAACATGCATACATGCACTATAGTCCTTCCGTTCTCAAATCATAGAATACACATGTACCATAATAGACCAAGATGGCAAAAATTGTCTGTCCATCATGATAACCATAAACCAAATACCGGTATCGGCCCTTTCAAAACCAAAGTTAGCAGACTCAAAGTCTTCAGCATAAAATCACCATTTTAACTCCAAATTATAATCCAAACCTTTCAAAACCGAAGCAAATAACAAAAGGAAATCCATGAAGACAGTGAAATGAACAGAAAAGGAAATAAAAAAACTAAGCATCATCGCGGAGGCTTCATGGCCGCGCAATCTTCTCCTCTCCCTCGGCCTCCATGCAGTCCGAGCTCCGCGATCCTCTTGCGACGCGATGTGACAGTTGTTTGTTCCCTTCGTGTTGTGCCTTCTGCTCGTTTCCCCGCTGGCGGTTTTCCTTCCTCTTTCCCTCGTTATTAAATCGCGCGCCCGACCACCCTTGCTTTGTGGGTTAGTTTGCCGCCCTTTCTCTCTCACCCACACACAGAAATTTTCCTCTCACTCACCGTCGCCCTCTCTCACATTCTCTCTCTCAATGCCGCTGGATGTGTGTATGGGGGACAGCACAAAGAAAAAGATGAGATCCCCATCCCCTTTAGTCACATGGCTTACAACACAAAAGGATGAGGAGGAATTCATTTATTTCCTTTCTTGTCTTTATGTGTCAAGACAGCGGGAATAAAAAAGGGAACGAAGGAAAGAGGAGATGCAACTTGTGTTTATGATAATAAATAAATGAAGGGAAAGAGTGAAAGTGACAGTTTCCTTTTCCAAAAGCGAACCTTACCATTATCATTACAATAAATATTGTTTTCTTGCTCCTATTACTTTTGTTTGTCGGTTAGGATGTTTGTTTATCGGACTTAGTTTCAAGTTCGCTCCGCTGCTCTCTAACTTTGGCTTCCGGAACTGGGCTCTTGATCGACGGTGACTAGGCTTTTTACTCCTACGATTTTGTGCTTGCTCTTATATTTTGTGCCCTTTTGAGAACACTTTAAATTTTGTAGGTTGCAATGAATTTTAGGATGTGTTTTACACTGTTTGTTTGTTTTTGAACATCAGTCTATGTTGTGTTTTTTTTTCCATCAAGTTTATTTTACGGTATCTTCTATTAATCTGTCTGGTTATACCGTGAAAATATGCTGGTTTGGTTTGTATTTGGGAACAGTTTCGGACTGTTTTGAGGGGCTTGAGCCTAATCTGTGGTTTAGATGAATATTATTTCGAGTTCTTGAAAAAAAATGGAACTCTTTTAGAACTCCCCTTTTTTTTTTTTTTTTTATGAAAGTGTCGGCAATATCTTCAGTAGTTTGTTCTAATCTTCGGAATTCGCTAAAATTAGTTTAGGAAGTATTTATTTGTTTACTTGATGTGTTAATAATTTCGGTGATAGTTTTCATTAAAATAATAATAAAAATGTAAAAGAAAATGGGCTGAAAAAAAAAGGGGATGAAAATAGCAATAAGGACTCTTGCATTTTTAATTTGTTTATTTTACTTGTCCTAATATTTTCATAAATTAATTGCATGTTTGTTTAGTAATTAGTTTTTGCTAGTTTGTATTAAAATCGACGCCAAAAACGAATAATTGAATCTGTTCCTTTCTAGTAAATAAAGAATTCTTTAAATAGATCTTTGTGCCATGGTCGATGAGAGTGATTGAGTGGCAAATGTCATCTTCCTCGTTGTTGAACCATGAGGATTCATTGAGTAGCCAAGTGCTAACTTGAATCCTATGATAAGAATTTTAATTAATTAAAATCAAACAACACAAATATTTTCTATAGAACTACGTGACTTTGAGTTCCTCATTGTACCGGAGGATACGTAGGAGCAGGCTATCCCTGTCAAGCCAAAATTAAATCTTCTTAAATTTGTTTAAATTGTAAATGTAATTATACGAATTAAATTCCTTAAGTCATACATTTCAATTGTCAAATATATTTGTCTAAATTAATTCTTCTTAATCTATGTGTTTAAATTATAAGTATTTTGCTAAAGTAATTTTCTTCTTAATTTATTTTCTAGTTTATATGTTAAAATTGTAAATATATTTTTTTTTCAAAAAAACTAATTTATGTTAATGTATTCGTTAAAATTGTAAATATGTTTGTCAAAATTAATTCTAAGTTTATGTGCTTGAATCATGAATATATTTATGTAAATTAAATTTCTGGAATTTATATGTTTAAACTGTAAATATATTTGTGTAAATTAATTTATGTGTTTAAATTAAATACATTTTTTGTAAATAAAACTTCTTGAATTTATATGTCCAAATCATAAATAGATTTGGGTAAATTTAATCTCTTGAATTTATATGTTTAAATTGTAAATATTTTGTGTAAATTATTTATTAGTTGTTAAGATTGTAAATGTATTTTCTAAAACCAACTTTTCTTGATGTATTTATTTAGATTTTAAATATACTTGGCAAAAATTAATTTTCTTAATTTATTTGTTAAATTGTAAATATTTTATGTACATCATTTTTAATTTATGTGTTAAAATTGTAAATATATTTGTCATAATTAAATCTTCTTAATTAATGTGTTTAAATTGTAAATATTCTTGGTAAATTAATTTTTCTTAATTTATGTGCTAAAATTATAATTTTTATCTTCCTTATTTGAATTTAAAAGGGGTTATTATTTAATCTGCATAATTTACTAAGGTATCGTCTAAGGACGGGTGTATTATGGGTGCGTGGGATTAAGTTCTTACCCTTCTCTATGCATAACCGACTCCCGAACTCATATCTGGTTTTCAAACACTATTTTCATTGAAAAAAATAGAATTGGTTTTTCCAAGATTTTCCAAATTAAATAAACTTGGTGGCGACTCCCAATTTTCAAAAATTATTTTTCGCCGTCCCCGTCGCGATCCCGGTTGCGACATCCTTAAATCGCTTCCGCATAAATCCAATAGTTCCTACAGGGATAACCTTTGCACACATGCCAGTGGATGATTGTGATCACTATGCAACATGTGGAGCATATGCTAGTTGCACTACAAACAACTTCCCTTTATGCAGTTGCTTGGATGGATTTGTGCAGAAGACAACAGACTAGCAATTGTGTCAGGAGAACTCCTTTGAGTTGCAATGGGGATAGGTTTGTGAAGTTTTTCGAGCTAAAATTACCAGACACAGGAAGATCATGGTTTAATAGAAGTATTAGCCTTGAGGATTGTAAGATGATCTGCATGAATAATTGCTCTTGTACAGCTTATGCAGCTTTGGATATTAGCAAAGGAGCAAGTGAGTGTTTACTCTGGTTTGATAATTTGATTGATGTGAGAGTTTTAGCTCCATCGCTTGAAGATATTTACATAAGGATGGGATGGACAGAGCTAGGTACAAATAATGTCTCCCAAATTCTTGCTTTGCTTTTTCCTTTTTGTTTCTTTTATTATTATTATTTATGCTCCATCATTTTTTATTGTTTCCTAACTTCTCTATTTTATTTTGATTGAATTTTTCTGTGAAGCTATTGAAGAAAGAAAATCACATAGGTCACACATACGGAAGCAAAGGAATATAACTATACGGTGTGGATTGTCTTTAGTTTTAATCTTATCCTTGGCCTTCACCATTTATAGATGGAAGTTATGGCAGAAAGGCAGTTAAGTCATTTCTAAATTATGTGCTTCTTTATTCTTGTATTTGCATGCAAACTAAGCTTGTTATCAACAAGTTAGGATTACCAAGATGAATGCTCTTAGTCCAGGGAAGTTCAACTTTTGTCACATATTAGAATTGTCTTGGCCTCTGGTTTCTTTATCTTTCCTAGAGATGTGGTTAATCGATATTAAGCACCATACACACATATAAAGTAGACCATTAAAACATTAAAGCATTTAATGTAATTCAATAACATTTTAGTACTGTTATTTATACTTCAAAAGTTTATATCAATTATTGATATTATATATATTAAGACACAAAGTACTTGATTATAGTGAATGAGGCCAAGACTATATATTTTTTTTTTTATGGTATGGAACTTAGAGTCCACTTTTGATATACAAATAAAATTAATTGTAAGATTTACAAAACAAAAAATAAAGTGAGTGATGCTGCCAATGTCAGTGTACTAGACTAGAAAATATGGGCCTATACCTCGGCCCAAAACACAAGACCTCGGATAAAGGACCCAGACCTCGATCCAGTCCAGGAGACCTCTTCTATGGGACACAGACCTTTCACAAGGAAGAAAGTACCCCTCAAAAGATCACATCACCGATCTAGCCGGAAATATCTCACTATATCCATATATAATCCACCTTTATCCTACTATATCTATTATATCCGATAATTATCTCTGATAATTATCAAATCATAGATATATCTCCTACGTTTAAGGAAGATCATAACGAATTTACTAGATCATAACAGATCCACCATGGGGTCACCTCACTATATAAAGGGCTTAACGCCCCCAGGTATGATAACCCTAATCACATACTATTCTCTACCACTCTACGCCTCTCTCATTCACTGACTTGAGCGTCGGAGTGTCTTTGCAGGTACCCCACCTCCTGTTTCCACGGACGTAGGAGCTACTTGCATCCTTACCGATATTTCTAGGTAAGAACATTGGCGCCCACCGTGGGGCCGGTAAACAAGCCTACCCCACAAACCAAACAATCCAACAACCATGGCTGACACCTCCAGCCAAAACACACCTCCAAATCATCACCCTCCATACTCTCCTCCTAATCTCGACCAACTACAGGAGGAAAACCGCCGATTAAGGGACCAGCTTCGCAGGCTTCTAGACGAAAACCAATCACTGAGGTTCGAAAGTTCAAGAAGCCCCAGACAAGGAGCAACCCATCACGAGCATACTGAGTTTGCAAGTCACGGATGCAACTACAACAAACCAACATATTCCCATTATCCTACCTGTCAAGCTGAATTTGAGGATGGGCCTGAACCCATAGACTGCGGACCATTCTCAGCAACGCTAATGGCCACAAATCTTCCGGCCAATTTTAGACTCCCAACAACACTCCGCCCCTATGACGGAACGGGGGACCCTCAATCGTTCATCACAATGTTCAGATCCATGATGCTCATAAATGGAGCCACAGACAGAATCCTTTGCAGAACTTTTCCCTCTTTTCTGGAAAAATCGGCACTTCTGTGGTTCTCAACCTTACCTCCAAATTCCATACACAGGTTTGAGGACCTCATACGAGCTTTCGTTAACAGGTTCGTAATATCCAAAATCTATACCAAGACGTCAGATTCCCTGGAACATGTCCGGTAAGGGTCCGACGAGTCCTTGAGAGCTTATCTGACCCGATTCCAAGAAAAAGCATCCCAAATACCTGACCTTAATCCAGCAGTGGAACTCCACCAAATCAGAATAGGTCTGCGATCTGGACCGTTCAAAGAAAGCCTAGCAATCACCAGACCGTGAACCATACACGAACTCCGGGAGAGAGCCCTTGGATACATCAATGCCGAGGAGCTCCGAGCAGCGGAGAGGCAGAATCAGAAACAAAACAAGGATAACCCGGACCAGAAGCACCAAGAAGGCAAACATAAACACAGGAAGAATACTGGATACTCGGAACCAGGATTTACTACTTACACCCTACTCAATGCCAGGGCAAGTATAATCCTGACGGAGATATTCAGCACTCAGCTCCTGAAGCCAACTAAAGGAGATCCTCGGCCAGGACCAAAAGGCACGGATCAAAATAAAATCTGTGCATATCATAATTCCAGAGGGCACACAACAGACGAGTGCAAAATCCTGAAGAATAGAATTGAACGTCTCATCCGAGATGGACATCTGAAGCAATTCGTCAATAACAAGAAAGAAGAAAAGAAAAGAGGCCGAAGCCAGGAACGAAGAAAACGCCGAGTTTCCACAACATCATCGGATAGCGAATCCCCACCAAGACGAAGAAAATCCGAACGGATGAGGTCGCCCTCCCACGAAGAACCAACAATCCATGGTGTCATCGACCACATTGCTGGAGGATTCGCTGGAGGAGGCGAGAGCAACTCAGCCAGAAAAAGATCACTCCAGGCAATCATGTCACTCGAAGGAACATCCCCTTCCAAGAAATCACAAACCAAAAACCCTGTAATATCTTTCTCAGATTCTGATTTCAAAGGAATTGATGAAAATATACACGACCCTGTTGTAATTTCCATTCTTGCTGGAAATTTCTTGGTCAGGAAAGTCCTCGTGGATCAGGGGAGTTCAGCTGAAATACTCTTCTATCCCACCTTCAAGCGGATGCAACTATCCGAAGCATCTCTCCTCCCTTACAATGGCGAACTGGTCGGATTCACCGAAAACAGAGTAAAAGTACTCGGTTACGTATGGCTCAGGACGACATTCGGCATGGAACCCCTGGCAAAGACGGTCGACCTCTAGTACCTTGTCATCGATGCAAACAGTCCCTACCACATAATTCTAGGGCGACCTTCACTGAACGCCCTAGGAGCCGTGGTCTCAACACCACATTTGGCTATGAAATTCCCAGTATCCGAAACTAAAGTTGGTGTAGTACACGCTGACCAGAAAAAAGCAAGGACTTGTTACAACGAATGCTTGAAAGTCAAATCCATGGAAAAACATAAATCTGAGCAGATACATAATGTATTCCACACCGATCAAATCCCCCTGGTCTCAGAGCTGGATCCCAGAGGAGAAATACAGAACCGACCATAGCCGGCCGACGACTTGCAGCCGGTCCAAATTGGAGATACGGCTGAAAAGGTAACATTCATCGGAACCCACCTACCTCCAAGCTTGGCTTCAGAGCTCTCCACGTTACTTTTAAAAAATGCGGACCTTTTCGCATGGACCCCGGCCGATATGCCAGGGATAAACCCTGATGTAATTAGTCATCAATTAATGGTCAATCCAAAAGCTCGGCCCATAACGCAGAAGAAAAGAACTCTGGAAGTCGAGCGTCAGAAAGCAGCTCTAGAAGAGACGAAGAAACTCCTTAAAGCCGGATTCATCAGGAAGATACGATATGCCACGTGGCTAGCAAACGTGGTAATGGTAAAGAAAAGCTCGGGCACTCTTTTTCCTTTGATGGGTTTTATCCCACTGGGTTTTACCATCAAAGGTTTTAACGAGGCATGATCGGATATGGGCCGAACACTTCGGTGGCAGACGATGTAATCCATTTTTTGAATATTCAGCTCATCACTTGATCGCAGATTAACACAAAAGCCGCCATACTCATAAGGCGCACCTCTACATAAGCCTCGGCTCTTGTCCCGAGCAGTAGAGGATTAAAGCCGCCACACTCACGTCAACCTTGGCCCTCGCCAAAGTCGTGAAGGCGCATCTCTACATAAGCCTCGGCTCTTATCCCGAGCAGTAGAGGGTTAAAGCCGCCATACTCACGTCAACCTTGGCCCTCGCCAAGTCGTGAAGGCGCACCTCTATAGAAGCCTCGGCTCTTGTCCCGAGCAGTAGAGGGTTAAAGCTGCCATACTCACGTCAACCTTGGCTCTCGCCAAGTCGTGAAGGCGCACCTCTATTGAAGCCTCGGCTCTTGTCCCGAGCAATAGGGGGACAAAGCCGCTATACTGACGACAACCTTGGCCCAGACCTAGTGAAGATGCACTTCCGCACCGGCCTCGCCTCGTATAATCCGAGCACCTTGGCACAGCAACAGAGGAGGAACACTGCCTGTCTCAATTCGGGTCAGCCATTTTCACAATTTAAACATTACTCGATCATATAATTATTCACCACAATATAATTCGAGCATGCATTGTGACATTCAAGTATATTATCTTGATTCGAAGCGTACATTACATTCATCACATTGAACGATTCATTTTTACTAGATTAATTAGGAACATCCTCGTCTTTAATCTCCATCCGATCATATCATATCGTTCTTAGTATATGGTCCAAGCGTATATTATGTCGATCATATCAATTTCTGAATTGAGGAAAATCTATTTGATCACATAAGTCTTTGAAATAAAAAGAACTTATCAAACATCCGAACATAATTACACAAAAAAAAAAAAAGCCTAGGAGTCCTAAGAGTCTGAAGGAACGACTGCGGGAACTAGCTCTACAGCTGGAGAGACCTCGACCCCTTCATCAGCAAGGTGGTCGACCAATGCGCCGTCGACCACCTCTTTAAATGGACCGCATTGACTCAAGTCCAAGTCCCCATGAAAGAATCGGACTTGGTCCAGAGCACGGTCAAAACCAGCAGTGTATTGGTTGACCACATCGTCCTTCAGAAGGCCCACTTCATCTTGCAAGCATTTGTTCTCCTCGGTCAACCTCTTGTTCTCCACTTCGAACACCTTCTTCCCAGCTTCAGACTCCTTGATCTTGAGCCTCGATGCATCAGCCTCGGTCTTCAGCCTAGCAATGAGGCTGTCGATCTTGTCTTCATAAGCTTTTTTAGCCTCAAGCCAGCCCCTCCGCTCATCGGCCAGCTTCAACTCGGCCTGCTCCTTCTTGGCCTTGTAATCGGCCGCGATAACCCTCGAGGTCTCCAGCTCATGAATAGAACTGCCATATTGCCTCTCCAAAAACCGAGAAATGGCAGCCTGACGAAGACCCTGGATCTCCAGATGACGGCAGAGACCAGGGATCCCTGCCCTCTCCATCAAAGCCCGGTCCTCAGCATGGACGAACTGTTGGTCAATAAACTCTGGAGTCGGGAACTGAAGGCTCCAAAGGCTTGAAGAATTAACCGACTGAAGAAAATCCTTCACCTCGGCCCGGCCAGAGCAAGAGCGGGGAGGTGAAAGTGATGGCATTGCCTCCTTCTCTTGGAGACCAGCAGAAGTCCTAGGTCTCTTCCGATCTCTCAGAAGGTTCGGATCGGTGGGCATCCCCGAGCTCCAACCCACCCCAGGAGAAATAGGAGGGACTCGACCCTCCTCCACCACCACACTCCGCTGATGCTTGAGAGCGGCCAGCTCCTTGGGACCTAGTTTCGGGGCCATCTCACCTGAAAAATTCACCAAGATTAGAACCAATATAATAAAATTAGATCAACAAAATAAAAAGCAATAGCTCGGAAATACTATCTATATGATCAAGAACCCTCTTATTATCAAATCCCCACTCCAATAAAATCCCACAAGAGAGTGGAGAGCTGGGACTCACGCACTCCTCCAGGAAATCAACCACCACCTGGTCCAAGAGGGACAGAGAACTATACGCTACTCTCAAAATTTGGCGAGGATTGTGTTGCCAATAAAGGGTAAACCTCTCCAAACCATCAGAATCTAAGAAAAAGGGAAACTCAGACTCGATGGACCTCACCTTTATAAATTTTTCCTTAAACTTCTTAAAACTAGAAGTTAACAAACTTAACAGCTTTTTTCGGGGTACACTACTAAAAGAAATCCAGGTACCCTTATCAACCCCTTTAACTTGAAAAAAAATAAAAAAATACATCCACACTAGGTTCATGACCGAGCATAGCGAATAGATTCTCGAATGCCCGGACAACTGTTCGGATGGAGTTGAGAAGGGGCAACGTTTACTTTATTTAAACACCCCTCCTCAAAACAGGTAAAAGGGACCCTAACATCTAATTTCTCAAAGAAATCTATATACATGTAAATAAAGTCGGCCTCCCTTTCATCCCCTCTATAATTACACACCCTATCATCAGAACCACAAGGAGCGCACTCTATCCTACTTTCCCCGTAGCTCGATACTAAACAAGCTCTCCTAAACCTATGCACCGACTCCCTATCATCAAAAATTGAAGCCACTTCCTTGACCTCATCGCTAACCCAGCCGTAAGGATCGACTACGACCTCACCCTCACTCACTACCTCTTTCCCCTTACCAGAAATAGAGACAGTCTCCCCTTTAGCCATCGAAAAATTACCTAAAATCAAAGAGTAATAAAAGCAAACTCAGGCAGAAAGAAATGGCCTTAACATAACCAAGCAGAAAACAGCAATTTCCTAGCCTAGGGTTCCAGATACAGAAATGTAAACCGACTAAAATAAAGAAGGCCAAAAAAATAAATCAACTAACCGATTTGAAGCAATAAAAGGAAGGGCGCACGACTTGAAAAGCTCACAGACGGCCTAGCACAGAGAGCGATAACAGAGAAAGAACGAGAACAAGAGACTTTCCAGAAATGAAAATCTGAAAAGCCTTTTACTCATTTACTCAGGAATTAGAACTCATCCAACGATCAGAAGCGCTTCCCTCCAATTAATAACGTATCTGAAATGTTCATCGTATCCAACGGCAGGGGGCTTATCACTTTAATCTAACGGTGAATAGGTAAAGCCACGATCACCACATTTATGAGAAGTAATTACTCTCCCAATAGAAAGATGACATGTGTAACGCATGTTCCCCAACTACGGCCACCACTGTAAACGAAAAGACCTTTTGAGCTCGGCATGAAGTCCTCAGAATTCAACCAAGCTCGGGGGCTATGTACTAGACTAGAAAATATGGGCCTATATCTCGGCCCAAAACACAAGACCTCGGATAAAGGACCCAGACCTCGGTCCAGTCCAGGAGACCTCTTCTATGGGACACAGACCTTTCACAAGGAAGAAAGTACCCCTCAAAAAATCACATCACGGATCTAGCTGGAAATATCTCACTATATCCATATATAATCCACCTTTATCCTACTATATCTATTATATCCGATAATTATCAAAATTATAAAATCACAGATATATCTCCTACATTTAAGGAAGATCATAACGAATTTACTAGATCATAACAGATCCACCACGGGGTCACCTCACTATATAAAGGGCTTAACGCCCCCAGGTATGATAACCCTAATCACATACTATTCTCTACCACTCTACGCCTCTCTCATTCACTGACTTGAGTGTCGGAGTGTCTTTGCAGGTACCCCACCTCCCGTTTCCACGAACGTCGGAGCTACTTGCATCCTTACCGATATTTCTAGGTAAGAACAGTCAGAAAAAAAAAACATTGAGTAATCGTACTTTAATTTACTTCCATTCCTTCTTAGATTTTGGGTTGGAAAAAAATGTCTGTGTGATGGTGAAAATTGTGTATGTTCCATGTCTTAACTTCTTTTTAATTACACAATATATGCTCTTTGAAGAGAAGATGAAAGGCAATCTAGAAAGAGAAACAAGGACAATAAATGGCAACAGTGTGGAAGATCTAGAATTACCCTTGTTTGACATGTTTACAATTACTTTTGCAACCAATACTTTTTGGAAAAGGTGGCTTTGGATTGATTTATAAGGTAATGGATTTAAAAAATTGTCATCTCCAGAGCCAATACGCATAATATTCTTGATCAATTTTATTTTTGTATGGGTTAAATCACCAATTTCTTTGAAAATATTTGACCATATGCTACGTGAATATTACTTCTATATGGTCCAAAAATTATTAGAGATGCTAATTCAATAAAAGCAGGTTCTATAGCCATGAGCTTATTGGAAGGAGTAAAGTAAGCAATTGAAAGAAGTAAACAAGTTCTCTAAACACAATACAAATATGCATGGCCCCAGCTTCATTTGGACAATGATATGCATCCATTTTATCGCCACAAATATAATAGATCACCATGAATCTTTATTGTTTCCATTTAGTAGTGCTACCTTTTTTCTTTTCTTTTCTTTTCTTTTTTTTTTTTTTTTGTCAGGTTGATGCTATCTTTTCAAACATGTACTTTCATCTATACTCACACCTATAATGATGTCTTGATGGTCCAAACTAAATCTTTTTGCAAAAATGCTATTTTGACACCTAAAAAGTTGGTGTCTATTGGGACACCCACTTAATAACTATTGGATGTGATGGTGGATCTCACACACTCTATCTATCACATCACATCCAATGATTATTAAGTGAGTGTCTCAATAGACATTCATTTTTTGGGTGTTTAAATAGCACAACCCATCTTTTTGTCCCTTCTTATCAGATAATATGCCCTTAACTCCATACCAAAAACAAAAGATGCCCTTTATGCGTTGGCAAAATTATATAAGGTCTTAAAATCTTCGTCATATTCGTTTCCTTTGGAGGAATTTGAATTAATTTGGGACAAATGAAGAGGCTTATTTGCTGAATGATCAATAGTCTTTTGCTGTTACTATTCAACTGCACATCAAATTCTACTTCATCATGTATCATATTGCTGAGCTTCTAAAATTTTTTCAAAGAATTAACCATCTCCTAGGAAAATTAGTCGATGTTAGAATAATTCTATTGAATGATGAAGTTTAAGCACATTTATGTTAAAAAGATTTTAGCAAGTGTGAGTTTTGTTGAGGTTAAAAATGGGTGAAAATTTTTCATGAATGGATTACATGTATAAAATGCACCCCAAATATTTTTCATCCATGAAAATTTTTACATACAAGGCTCAGCCACAAAAAATTTTCTCTTGTTTCGAACCCCTAACCAAATACACTCTAAATATGAATCTTTTGTTATATACAAATTGTTACAGCTTTCAAGGTGTTTTAGAAGATGGAAGAAAAATAGCTATCAAAGAATTTAAGTAAAAGACTCCAGGAGTTTAAAAGTGAAATTATGCATGTTGTCAAACTCTAGCACAAGAATTTAGTGAGACTACTAGGATGTTGTATTCAATCAGAAGATTGTTGGTTTATGAATTTATGCCCAACAAAAGCTTAGACTTTTTCATATTTGGTTTGGCTCCCTTAAGCCTTATGCATTATTCAATTCCCATGCATTTGCATTCTCATTTGGTTAATAGAACTTTTTGTTTGAAAAATATGTGAAAAAAATGGATACATGAAAGAAATTAACTAGAATATAATTTTTTTTATATGTTATTATTCTATTACCTAAGAAACCGTTGAAACAAATTTCATATTACTTGTTCCTTATTAAAATTTCAAAATATGGTAATCTTAGAACCATTATTTCTCAAACATGGTTCATAATCTTCCTAAACAAATTGTCTAACTTGATCATCTTGTACGTGAACAGATGAAAAGAAGGGTATGCTACTAGATTGGCCAAGGCGCTTGCGCATTATCAATGGGATTGCTCGAGCTTTTTTTAATTTTCATCAAGATTCAAGACATAAAATAGTTCATAGAGATTTAAAAGCTGACAATATTTTGTTAGATGATAAAATGAATCCAAAAATTTCAAACTTTAGCCTAGTTAGAATTTTTAGTCAGAATCAATCTAAAACAAACACACAATGTGTGGCCGGAACCTAGTAAGTGCTTGAAGACCTATATGGTATCGATATGCATAGATATGATGGCTTAGCTTGCTTTAAAATATATTTTTTTTCTTGTTTGTGGATGAATGTGCAGTGGATATTTGTCACTAGAGTATGTAATTGATGGAGATTACTCAACAAAATCTTATGTATTTAGCTTTGGTGTATTGGTATTGGAGATAGTGAGTGAGAAGAGAAATAGAGGATTCTATCATCAAGATCATTTCAATCTTCCAGGGCATGTAAGTATGAACTTGAATTTTAATAATTTTTTATATGCTTCTCCAAGAAACTAAATAGTTTGAAAACGTGTGCAGACAGAGAGACTATTCACAGAAGACAAAGGCTCTGAAATAGTTTACAATAAGAGACACATCCAATTTATTTGCAATGCTAAGATCAATTCATGTGGATCTACTATGTGTGCAACAGAGTCCAAATGATAGGCCAAGTATGTCATCTGTGGTTCTAATATTGAGCAATGAGTCTCAATTACCCCAACCTAAAACACCTGGATTCTTTATACAAAGAGAAACGGCTGGTGACCACTCTTCATCGAGCAAATAGTAAACCAGGCTCAATTAATTATGTCTCGACCAGCGCATTGGAAGCTCGATAAGTTGCATTACATATGGGTTACAAGTGTTGAGTCTCTAAAACCATACACACCCCTAATATAGATATTGTTTTTTTTTTTTTTTTGATGTTCAATCTTATGTATAAACAAAGAAAAAATGTTTTATTTTCATCGTAACCATGAAGCTCTTTGATGCGATCGAATTAATCGTATCAAAAGAAAATCAATACACCAGCTCTATGTTCACGGCGTATTCCACTTTGGTGTATTGGTATCGCTAGTAATGAGAATAGTAATCAAAAGAACTAAGGGTACGTTTGCTTTGCTGTTTTCAGTTTTCAATTTTTCCTTCAAAAAAATTAAAAATTAAAAAAACTAAAACCAAAGGAACCCTAAATTTCTACTTTTACAACCTTCCTTTTTTCATTCAATTCCTTCTCCCTAGAGAAGTCTTCTTTCTGATAAAATAAGAATAATACCAAGATACAACATCTCATACAGGCATTTAGTTGAACACCTTCCTAAAATTATCCAATGAACCAAAATCTACCCACAGAGATTTAAATTGCGGTTCGCAAGGGCTGATGTGACTGCAATATTGCGATTATGGAAGTGCGTGTAACCGCCTCGGACCGAATTGCACCATGAGTTGAGAAAAGTTTAGACATGGAAGGAGAGGGGACACAAAAAGAAAGGTAAAACAGTGCTAGAATTTGTGAAGAGAATGACTTACAAGCTCAAGATCGAGGCATGGTTTTTAATGAAAGAATCAAAATCTGAAGTTGGGGGCGTGGGGCTCCTGGTTTATGCTCTTACCAAAGAAGAACGAGGAAGAAGAGACGAAGGGTCTGGAAAGTGGTGGTGGGGACGGTGCTGATATTAGGTGGGGATGGGCTTTTTTAATTTTTTATTGAATGGGTGGGCCTTTGCTGCGTTTTTACGTTAAATTGCTTGGGCGTTTTTGTCCTTTGCTTTTTATACTAATATTGCAACCTTGTGATGCGCGGAATAATAAGTAGAAATATGTAAAGCTAAATAAATTTTTATTTTGATTTATAAAATGATCATATGGTAAAGATATTACAATATTACAACATAATGATAAAAGCAATTAATTTAATAAAGATATAAATATTATATAATTAATGGTAAAAATTTATGGTAAATAATATTAAACGTTCTTGAGATTTGAAGTTATTGCACTACACCACATTCTTCTATAAATATCAAACTCCACCTCATTTCTATTATTAAACTCATTTATTTTATTTATATTCATTAAACACATATTTTCCTTAATATATATAATAAAAATTATAAAATAAAAAAAATTATTATTAGATGAAAGATATACTACCACTTTAAATTTTGAAAACATAATAATTTCAGAGCTTAAAAAATAAAATCTTATTTTAAAATTTTTCTTTCAAAGTATATTAGTCTATTTTAATAATAATATTGAATAAAATTTATAATTAAATTAATATTATATTTCATACAATAAGTTAATATTTAATATTAAAATTTTAGCTAATATCTATTTAATAGTTATGGTTATCAATATTTTGATTAGCGTATATGTTTTGGTAAAATAATAAATTTTCTCTTCTAATAAAGACTTGGAATTATTTCACATTTTTCATACAATTAAAATTTGCTTATGTGATTTACTTTAGAAGAAGCCATCAATTCTATAAGTTATTCATTTCTTATTTCAGATTGAAAAATTGTTAATGCAGTTTTAGGCTGTGAATATTGAAACCCCTTAATATTGCAAATAAAATTTACTAAAAGTAAAATTTTATTTTATATTAAAATATTAAATTATGGCATAAAACAATATTCATTTAATTATAGAATTAATAGTCTTATTGGATTCTTAGTCAATTTCCTTGCACTCGTGTGACTTGTGCTACAAATTTTGCCCCTATACATTCCAAAAATGGTTAGAGAAGCCAGTTGCTAAAAATGATGCTTCGGCCAATATTTTATCTTGAGGAAGTAAACTATTAGAAAGCCCAGCTGAGGCTTTAGTTGAACTTTGATATGCATTTTTTTTCTTCTCACCACTAATATAAATAACTTGAGGATGAAGATAACTTTGTCAATAATGTCAATTGTTTTCATGTTATCATTTTAAACATGTGGTTTCATCTATATTTATATATCCGTAAAGATGTCTTGATGGCCCAATCCAGATCTATTATTTCTTCTCGTCAACTAAAGATATCCTTAACTTGAAATAGGATAATGCTTCTGTCACGATTCGATTTGGAAACGTGATCGGCACATGAGAGATAGGTCATTATGAAAGCCTCTAAGAATGTGACTGAATAATGTGCATAAATATTAATTATATGTTCCAAATATTTCAAATTTAACAAAATTCCATAATTTTGAAAATGTTTCCAAAACATATATAAATCTTGAATATAAAACTGCATAAAATCTATAATCTGAGCCAAAGCCAAACATAATAAATAAAACAGTTGAAAGTCAAAATTAACTACTAAATATAATAATATGCATGTTCGGGATTCTGCCTACGCTATTACTAGAGCACTGCTAAGCTAACATAAATATACAATAAGCTTCACTCTGAAGCGAAACTCACCAAAGAAGCTGCAACACTATTGAGGAGGATCCTGTGGTGAAACTGAACTTGTAATTGTATCTGTAAGAGGAGGAAAAAGAGAACGGTGAGTTCATCAAAACTCAGTGAGCGAGTTTTCACTCACAACTCACATGGGATAACAAGAATAATACATATAATATACATGCAACTGACATCAAATATTTAAATATTTAATTACATAACTGTATTGAAAACCATATTTCAACTAAATTTCATAACTATAATTAGCAAAGAAATAGGATCAGAATTGACTATACTACCATACTAAGCCAATGGCTAAAACTGATGCACACCTAACTAGGTCCACTAAATGGACACCACACTAGGTTTCTTATTGTAACTATGGTTGAGCTAGTCCTTTGGTGGACCACTTCGTACCAAGGTTAATGACCACTTGGTACCAAGGTTAGTGATCGATCATGCACCTGTTAACTCACCCTTTTGTTTCTCACTAATCATTGGCTAAATACTAATGTTCAAAATATTTTACTGTTCCTGCTATTCATTCTAAACTGGGGTTTATGCAATTTTTCTAGCTAATAAAATAATTCTAAAACGTATAAGATAATTCTAAAACATACATACAACAATTATTGTCACATGAGTTTTCTAAAATATAATATTTTGATAATAACTACAAAACAATTATTTTCTAAAATTGCTATAATCCATGAAAGCACATTTTTTTAGCATGAATCATTCTAAACATTCATAAACGATTTTCATAATGCTGGGAGAGTAATAATAATAGCCAAAAGTATGGTCATGAGCTTAAATCTACTCACTATTGGTAGCTGGAAGTGCGTTTCCAATGACAACTTGACTTTGGGGAGTATGATTGGCACCGATAAATGCCAAACAATATAATAAAAACATAAACCATTGACATTGTTGTCAATAACTGAATTTGGAATGATAAGGAGGGAGAAGATTGTAAGAAAAACATGCCTGATAACTCACTAACTCATAAACTAGATAAAAGAGGAAGAAACTGGCTAAATTCAATGAAAATCACTTACTAGAAGCTTGGGAAGGAGGAAGAACATAAAGAAAATGTGTGAGAGAGAGACACACAAGGAGTGTTGGCAGTGGCTAGGATGTCTAACTCGAGCCCAGGGATGGGTTTATACAGTGTTATGGGGCGTTTTAATGAAACTGCGTTGTTTTGACGCTTACTGATAACTGGCTAACCATTATAGTAGTTCGGGTGTTGGACTGCTATAGCGATTGACATGTAAAAAGCCAAGCATTGGTGCACACTCAATCGCTATAGCAATCTCTAGAGACTCGTGCACATGGAACCAACACTGCTGACCGCTATAGCAATGTACAACTGCTTTATGGTGCAAAAATATTATTTTAACACTTAAAAGTATTTGTTCAATTAAGATATCTACTCTTTTATTATTAGATATGGTGGTGGTCTCTATTATTTTTATTCACTTATTATATTTAATAATGATTTATTTTTAGATGGTAGAATAAATTTTGATGTTTTGGGTGTGAGTAGTCATGGAGCTTGTTAGGGACAATGGGGGCCATGCCCCCCCCCCCCCCAAAATTTTTCCGCAATATATATATATATATATATAAGGAAAACAAATGTAAATTTATGTTAGGTCATGTTCTTCTTTTAGGAAGGGAAAAGGAAGAACAATTTTAGTATGGAGGTAGTTTGGTCTTTTGGTAGGCTTGTTAAAAAGGAAAAAAAAAAAGGAAAGAGAAGGGAACATGGTTTTAAAACTACAGAACCCTCCTTTCCCCTAAAACTCACGCTTTCTCTCCCTCTCTGTCCGCTTTCTTCTTCTTCATTCTTCTTCATTTTTCTTCCACTTTCAATCACTAAATCACATAATTGTTAATTTTTGTCATCAAAACTTGATACCACTAGCTTCAAAAATTTAAGGTAAGTATCCAATCTCAATCTTATCTTTTTTTTGGTTACTCTAGAGTTTATTTTAAGAACTAGTGAGCTCTCAAAAATGATAGATGAGTACATATTTAATATTTTAAGTATAAATCTAGTGAGTTAGAAGCTTTAATGTTAATAGGTTGTAGTGGGTAATGTCTAGAGTTGATTTTTCTCTAATCCTTAGGAACCCTAGGTTCCACAAATTGGGGATTTTGTTCAATGGGCTCTCTAATTGATAAACTGTTTTGAAATAAATTATTTAAACCCTTCAAAATGCTTATATTTGGTAGATTCTGCTGACGTGGAGCGAGCTACTCTATTCGGAGCTGTTAGAGAGAGGCCCAGTTGATTCCGTTGTACCATGAGTGGCTATTTACATAGTGGCGGTGTTTTAAATTAATTTTATGGGAGAAACTATATTGTTACATTTGAAAAAAAAAAATTATTCTAAGCTACTTGGATTATTTGGTTAGCTTGATTGGTTGATTTTCTTACATATAATGGTTATTAAATATGACTTGATGACTTGGTTGAGATTATTACTAGCTCTCTTTGTTGATTTTATTAATGCCATAATTTTTTATATATATTGTTTTAATGTGCATTGGAAAAATTTATTATATTGATACTTGCAAGATTGAATTTTAGATTTTTGAATTTTGTTTGATAAAACTTTATTTAAGAAAAACTATGATGGGTTCTAAGATGGAATTACCGCTTGCCATAGTGGAGAGATATAATGGCATTACCGCTTGCCATAGCGAAGAGAAGTAATGGCAATACCACTCGCCATAGCCAAGAGATATAATAGTAATACCGCTCGCCATAGCGGAGAGATGTAACGACCTATGTGCACATAGCTTCTCTTAGTGAGATAAAGTCTGAAGGAACCTTATATGAGAAATAATAAATCTTGTGATTGATGGGTTGAGAACTCCCCAAATAAAACTTATGCTTCTTATGTAACCCTCATGAGAAATTGAGTATTTGATGTTAAAGTTAATTTTTATTTGACAAATAAGCAATTGGCAAAGAATAGTGAGAAAGTGTATTTAGTAACTATTTTGAGATTTTACTTAGAAATGAAAATTCGAAAGGCACTTCTGTTAAAACTATAGAAGAAATATGGAAATTGTGAACTATTATTTTTATTCATGAGTTTTAGAAATTTGTATGATTTATAAGTTACATCGTTTCATTTTAAATCCTCGTACGTTGATTGGTTTTTCCTTTTTGTCCACTTTGTTTATAGTCCTCATTGGGTCTATTTGACTCACCCCTCCCTTTTCCTCCAGATTTTCAGGTAGCTAAGTAGCAAGTCCTGGGATTGCTATTGGCCCAGGATATTCTTTTTGGTAGGCCTCTGCGGTCAGTTGAGGCTTTATGATTGTTGACTCTAGTATATTTTGCAGCTATAGGACTTAGGTTGGATATTTTGATTTATATGTAAGAACAAGAGTTTAAGCATGATTCTTTTGTATAACTGGCACTTATGATGTTAATAACTGAAAATACTAGAATGTACTGGTTCCTGAAATTAGATTATGATATTATCTTGTATAACAAGTTAAATTTGATTTATGGGTTCAATTTTTAGGGGAGGTGCTGTCGGATTTTTTGTAGGCAAATTAGTTAAGTTAGAAATTTATTTTAGTGAGATAATGTCTTTAGGCTTGCCAGACTAGGTGAGTTCATCTAGCCTGTACGCCAGTCACAGCCTAAGATTGGGTCGTGACAATTTAAAAGTAATGAAAATGTAAGAAGTTTATATAATGTTGTCTAATTATATCTTTTTATGTATGTATAAGTTTTCAAATAGTGGTGTGAGAGTTAAATGTATATATAATAAATAAGAAGTATGATATGTTATGCTATATAGATTATTATATTCTATATAAATGAGTTTTTTCAACTTAAAATCTATTAACTTATCTTTTTAATTAAAAAGAAAAAAATACATCATGATTAATTATCTTTTTTTTTAATATTAGATAAGTAATTATAAGAGTAGATTTAATGTAGACAATGAGTTTGTTAACTTTATGCGCTACTTTGATTCTTAAAAATGCTTATAAAATTTTTCACATTATTAAATGTATGTTTGAGAATATAATGTAGGAAGAAAAAGGTTTTTTCATCTAAATTTAAAATGATTTTACATGTTTGGATTAAAAAAAACAAATTTTCATTTTAAAATTTACTTATAAGTGAAAAAAAATTATTTATTTTTTTATTATAAGCAAAAATAAATTACTTTAGTATTTTAATGTTTTTATTAAAATAATCTTAAGTAGCAAATATTATAAAATATAGAAAATTATTTGATATATTTTTTTTAGTAATTTATCATATAAAAGTCATTATTTTCATATAATCCAAACAAAAAAGACCACTTAAAATATACTTTTGAGCTAGTACAATAAAATAAAAAATTGATTTTGAAATAATCAATTATAAAAAAAATTCAATTATAAACACATTTAATTATTAAAACAATTTTAATCTCACAATTACTTCAAATATATATTAATATTTATTATATTAATTATTTACTATAAAATTTATATATAAATATATAACTAATCTTAATTTAATTTGATTTTTATAATTTAATTGACATATGAAATATTTTTTGCCCTGAAATTTTTCTTCAAGCTCCCGCACTGGGAATGAGGGAGAGTCAGTGCACTAGGGATTCAGTCAAGGACTTGGGGCTGTCATCGACTGAAACAGATAGAGTAATCATGGCTCTAGTTAAAGCTCACATTTTTAAACAAACACAGATTTATATGCTCTTGGATTCTATTATTTCGACACCCCATATTTTTAAATATCCAAACACTCCACTCATAAATATATATGAATCCCACCATTCATTTTTTTTAAATTTATTCTCTCTTCATTACTCCTCTCATGATACATGGGACCCACATAGGTGTTTACATCCATCTGAATGTAGCATTTTCCATATCTTATTGTTTTATCTTTTTTGGAGTCAGTGTGGGGCCAATGTGCTCAAAGAAAGAGCCATCAGCCATTGCATGAGACTAATGGCGTTAATGAAGATACTAACATCGAAGACTGATTTAAAAGCATTTAGAACTGTAAGGATCAGTTTAAAAAGCAAAAAAAAATAGTAATCAAATTAAAAATCAAGTAAAATTATAAGGACCACAAAATTAATTTAACCATTTAATTATCAACTTATTGATTAGTTACTATAGGGAGTATTTGGAATGAAGAAAAAAAGAAAAGGGTTGATTTGTAAATTAAATAATAAATTTTGATGTTTTGAAAATGAAAAATTATTTTATTTGTCAATTTTAAAAGATTTAATTTTTTTAAAAAAAAATTTATCTATAAAACATTGATTTAATTTTAAAATTTAAACATTAATAAAACCAAATCAATTTCTATTTGAAATCAAGTAAGTTTATTTTTACTCTTATAGATACACTAATTTAGTTTTATTAGTTCCTTTTAGATATCTTAGATATTAGTTTATGAAATAAAATTTCTGGATACATCCTTGGCTATATTTATATGTATAAAATTATATATAAAGTTTATCCATAAAATTTTATCCTCTATTTTTATCTCTAAAGAAACACACTCTTAATATATTTCAAAAGAATTGACTTTTAAATCAATTTAAATTTTATTTAATATCATTAATTTCTTTTTTGTAGTTGGACAAAGAACACAAAACAAACAGACAATTACACAAACTCTCTAACTATCATATAAATTGGCCATTCGTGGCACTCGATCGGCTTAAATACACCTTCCATTACTCTCCACTAGCAAAACACGTAAACTATGAGTATGGCGTAATACCTCAGATACAGATGCCTTTACACATGCCTAGTACATAAAAAGGGTAGAACTGTCGATACGTAAAATTTCACTCTGTCTATTTGTGACATATACGGTAACAGTGAACACCTTTGTTGTCTCTCTCGTTTGTGACATCTTCTCACGAATTCGTTGTCCAATGCGAATGCACAACACAACGAGAAGTGATGTATACGTTAAAAATGGATATTATCAAGAATTTATTTGTCATTGTTTAGAATAATGTTGTATCATTTAACATATAACTTTTTTCCCATTCTCTCCTTTTCTTCGTTGGCATGACGGGTAAGTTTCCACGTAGAAATATGTACGCTCTCTCTCCTCACAATTTCTTTCATCCCATTTAAATCTTATGCAGAACCAAACAATTAATCAGAAAGGCAGAGTCACAGACAAGTACATGAAGAAGCCAATTTACAGAGGCCCTGTGGGTTCCATGAGAAATTGATCTTATCTATCAGCTCCAAGAAAAACTAATGCTTCTGCCAATCGTAGTTTATGCCTCGCACATGCCGTTCATCTAGACTTTTAATAACACTGCCACGGGCCCCCTTGTATGTCTTATCTGTATCATTTGCAAGACTTGCGAGCCATTATTTCTTTTAACTTGATTTCATCAACTTGGCATCTTCTTTCCACGTTGTTTAGAATTTTCACTGCCACTTTGTATGTCCTATCAGTATCAATTTTGAGACATTGAAATCTATTTATTAGGGGTGAAGAAATATCGGACCCAACAAACTTTGATCATTTTTTTGTTTTTTATTGTATACAACAGAGGAAGAAAAGAAAGGCTACGTCCTTAAGTAGGCAGTGCCCATGTAATTATATTCTAATTCAAATGATACCCAATGCTGAGGATTTGACCCCAAATTAATCCTTAACAATATTTATAGACATATTGGTCCATAACGAAAGCCTTAATCAAGTTCTATAATTGTAAAAGTTGGATACCCATTAAGGGTGTACATATCATGGGTTGGCTTGAGTTGAACTAAACTTGAACATGATTCGGCCATACATTTGAGCATAAATTTGACCCGCTAATGACTTAAGTAGTGACTAGATTAGATCAGATCAACTTGATCTTCATACCACATAAAAATTTAAACATTATACAAAATAAAATTATGAAAGTAAAATATAAAATTCAAGAGATAATTTAAGATTTATGTTTCAAAATAAATCATATCAATATAAAAATAATATCAACTTATGAAGAATATATAAATTAAAGTATAAAATCTTATAATTTGTCACTAATTATCTCGAACAAAATTAATCTGTAAGGAATTATTTACCATTGGATCAAGTTGGATCAACTCAAAATATATGTCTCAAACCTGACCCAAAAAACACACTAAGCCAAATTTTATAACCCACACTTGCTCATTAAGCTTCAAGCATGATTGAGTTGCCTTGTGAGACTGGTCTTCTAATACTCATCCAAGGTGGAGTCACATGGTAGGGTTTAAGAATCACATCTACATATTAGCCTATTAAAAGCTCACCCTCCCTGATAGTTATTAAACTGGGCATGGAAATCAGTTAGTCGAGGTATTGATTAATAGGCCATTAGATCAACTGGTTATATCGAATATAATTAAATAAATATATTAAAATTTAAATAAATACAATAAAATTACATAAATAATAAGTAATTTATAGCATTCGTCTATCTGTAAGAGTATTTTTGTGGTTGACGACGACCTATCAAGTCTTTCGTCCCTGTGCTATGATTTTGACGTTTCTACGCAACAGTACATGGAATTGACGTGTTAATGAATCCAAAACATGAAGATGGCTATTTTATGGAGTTCATATACAAGTATCCAATTTGTCAAGTTTTCCTCCCCACGTGAAATTTACTCAAAAAGTTATTCACCAAAAAAATTAGCATGCAACGTGTGATGATGGCTATTTTAGGTACTGGTGTTACAGAAAATGGCAGAAACAGAATGCAATAGAAAAAATGAGGTGCGCGCAATTGCAGAAATGATACTTCCATCTATGATATGCTTCTATTTTTTTCTTGAAGAAAAAAAAAAAAGGCAATTTCTGTGAGAAGGAATCATAGAAAGAGAGCTTCAGTACAATGCAAGTAGAAAAAGTGAAAAACAGAAGGGCAAAGAAGACTCGGAGAGGAGAAGCCAAAGATCATTTACCACACCCTCTGCCCATGCATTTCCTCCCAATTTTATTCCTTTTTCTGTTGTTTTTTGGGCTGGACAAGTTTAAGCCAATAACCAATAGACAATAGCCCATAATCGATATTTGTTTTTTAATTTTAATATAAGCCCATGACTAACTAATTCTCATTAGTAAGAATATAAGCCGATCAAACCAATCCAATGAGTCCAAGACAATAGCCCCTGACCAATTATTGTTGTTGTTGTTTTTTTTTTTAATTACTAATTATAACATTTAGTTATATTTATTATTCATTTACTATTTACTATCATTAATATGCAATTTGAGACCCAAACGAACGCACATCATTATCATTGTAAACTTATGCCATATAAGAATTTAGTTATATAAAATTTTGATATTTTACAATTTAGAGTATTTTTATTGACTTTTTGGAAAAAATTTAAAGAAAAAAGGTAAATCCAATAATCCGACCCGAATAAACCCGAAGTTAATCAAATCGATTTGATTCAAATTTTGCAAAATAAAATCATGATTCTGAACAAATCCAAACCCATTAAAAAGTGATCGGTTTAAATTTATTTTTCCCTCAAATTCAATATTAACCAACCCGTATACACCATCTGTAACGCCCGGGGACGAGGACAAGGAGTGATCGCCGGTGCAAAGAGGGCACGGACAAGGACCGGCTCCTTGCAAGGTCCTCTAAGCGGAGGGGTACATGAATGAACCGATTACACACCCGAATGAGAGGGATCCTAAGACTGTATAGGTATGGAACTATACAGTTGAGGAGGGCTTATATGAATTGATTTGCACTACCTATACCAACAAGATGCATCTTCTTTTTGGTAGCCTAAACTGAAAGAACTCCACAGTTAAGCGTGCTTGATTTGGGGTAATTTTGGGATGGGTGATCTCCTGGGAAGTTTTCCCATGAAGCATGTGAGTGAAGACAAAGCATGCTGAAAAGACCCGTGTTGGTTTGTGAGGACAGTCGTCAATCCATAAAGCAGCATGAGATGTTACAAATGGTATCAGAGCCTGCACCTCTCCCAGTATGGTGTGGTTCGGGGACGAACCAGTGGCGGTGGGCATGTAACGCCCGGGGACGAGGACAAGGAGTGATCACCGGTGCAAAGAGGGCACGGACAAGGAGCGGCTCCTCGCAAGGTCCTCTAAGCGGAAGGGTACATGAATGAACCGATTACACACCCGAATGAGAGGGATCCTAAGACTGTATAGGTATGAGACTATCTGATTGAGGAGGGCTTATATGAATTGATTTGCACTACCTATACCAACAAGATGCATCTTCTTTTCGGTAGCCTAAACTGAAAGAACTCCACAGTTAAGCGTGCTTGACTTGGGGTAATTTTGGGATGGGTGACCTCCTAGGAAGTTTTCCCAGGAAGCATGTAAGTGAGGACAAAGCACGCTGAAAAGACCCGTGTTGGTTTGTGGGGACAGTCGTCAATCCATAAAGCAGCAGGGGATGTTACACCGTCATTACACATTGTGGTGGCATATTCGACCATTAAGAAAAGAAAAACCATTATCGTGACATACGAGTCATGACTTCTTACAGCTTTCATGACTTTCGATATCATATCTATCAAATATCATATATCAACACGAGACACGATATAGATACGGAGGCACTAAACTTATAAAATTTATAGGACATTGATGATTTGTCCTCAAGTTGATGAGAATTCAATAGTTTTTAAGTCGTTTTTATTTTCTCATTTGAGTTTTTAATGATTGATTCTACGAGTTTTAGTGATTTTGAGTTTATTTATAATTCTGATAATTCAAGTGTTGCGATATTTTATTTTCAAGATTTTTATGTATTTTAAGCCATTTTGGACAACTATCGCCCTCGTGCGGCCATTTTCCACTGCCAAGGTGCTCACTGGATAGCAAAAAAATCACATTCTGGCATTCCGCCGCTCAGGCAATGGAAACACACCGCTTAGGCAGTCAACAACGAGATAAAATGCTACACTTTTGATAAGTCACTGCTCAAGCGGTGAAAACTGGAATTTGTTGTTCTTTGGGCTGCCCCTTCATGTTGTCTATCCATCATGAAGAGGAAATAGCCCCTCAAATCCTACCAAATTCACATAGGAGATAAGTTCCGAAGGATATATTTGTGAGTTTGGATTTTGAATAGGAAGAGAGGGGAGGAGAGATATTCTGGTGTAAAATTATATTACAAGTCATTCCCTCCTCTCCCTTCCCTCCCTCTCTAAAATCCAAACTCACAAACACACACTAAGGAGCCCAGAGTGATACACTCCGAGTATTCATTCACTGCGGGCGTATCATCCTTATACCGATTTTCTTGTGGAGTCCACTTTTTGCCTCTTTTATTACATTGTTATTTTATTTAATCCATTTAATCTCACATAGAATGTCTAATATGATGATGAAAACCAATCTCCATCAAGAGGTAACCCCTTTTCATATCTGCATTGAAGTCTGTTAACTCCATACAAATTATCTTGCATCTAACAGTGTCATAGAAATTTCATTAGCTGAACTCATTGCAAAATTTAATGACGTACAGTCAAATTGACCTGGATGAAAGGCGGGCTCCCTTGGCCTTGGCAATATAATGGTTTCTCACCATTAAGAATTAGAAAAACCGTGTTATCCACGCCCACTGGATAATGCTTTCTTCATTTTTATATAACTTACCCAGATGATAGATTCCCTTGTTGACCAGTTCCTAAAGTCTACTTTCCTTCTAATAAGCATAAAATCGGTCAACATCATTTCATTTTCATGGTTGTCCGTAACTATCAAGCCTTTGTTCCTTATCTTACATTTTCCACTCGGCAATTTTACATCAATGGAATTGACGTGCATATGACTGAGTTTCATCCATAAAATTTTTATCCATATCTTTTTGCTCTTTATTAAATATATTTTAAATAAATGTAATTGAAGTTATTTTTAATTTATTAATGGAATTGATGTGCATATGACTCGATTTCATCCATAAAATTATTATTCATATTTTTTTTCTCTTTATCAAATATATTTTAAATAAATATAATTGAAATTATTTTTAATATATTAATAGAATTGATGTACAAATGACTCGGTTTCATCCATAAAATTTTTGTCCATATCTTTTTGCTCTTTATCAAATATATTTTAAATAAATATAATTGAAATTATTTTTAATTTATTAATGGAATTGATGTGCAAATAACTCGGTTTCATCCATAAAATTTTCATCCATATCTTTTTGCTCTTTATTAAATATATTTTAAATAAATATAATTGAAGTTATTTTTAATTTATTAATGGAATTGAGGTGCATATGACTCGGTTTCATCCATAAAATTTTCGTTCATATTTTTTTACTCTTTATTAAATATATTTTAAATAATATAATTGAAGTTATTTTTAATATATTAATAGTATAAAATTGTTCAATAATCTAATCATATCATATTCGTACATTAATAGATGGACAAAATATGTCTGATTTCATCCATTATTTTAAAAATAATAATATAAAAATATTTTATATCGTAAATGTATCAAAATTAAATCAATCAAATTTTCGATTATTGACACATAATTCTCCAAACAGATAATAATAATGAATAGAGAAAAAAAAAAGTTATAACAATGTTCGTAAAGACAATCAGGCATATATTCTAGCATTCGGTCAATAAATCACTTCGACGTGGCTTAGTTTGCTCCTTTGACCTCTTTACCAGATTTACTCGTAAGAACTAAGAAGTTAATAAAAAAACACGTGATTTTCCACATGCATAAGTATTATTTTAATGCGTGAAATTTCGTTGTATAAATATCATTTTCGTTAATGTTTCGCTCCATAAAGAAGCTGCCATTCCCACGTACGTCTTTAAAAAAATAAAAGCCTTCATATCCTTCTTCATATAATAATCTCGAGAAAAAACATGCGTAAGTTGTTCTGCCTAGGAAGGAATTCAAGTCTGAGTACCAATTTCGATCTTTTGTAGAGATCATTATGAAGTGCGCCGCGGTCATCACAAGCTGAAAAAGCAAAAGATTCCATGAATGTCACCAATACGGTAAGGTTTTGATTATTACTATTATTGGGGTAAGGTTGTGATTTAATCAGCATTTTTTTTTTTTTAGAATGATTAGCATGTTTATATAGATCATTTGTTTTTTTTTTTAATAAGTAACAAGTTCAGAACCCAAACACAAGGGGTCAAGAGGAGCTGCATGAGTTAAAGAACTACGAAACCAAAACCAAAGAAAACAACTAGAGTGAACCACAGAAAACAATACCAGCATAGAAAACAACCAGAATCAACCAGGGATAAACAATGATGTTTATAACTTTATATACATATCATTTTATTCATACGGGGTTAATTAGCTTCTTCTCACTTTAGAAGGTAAAGTGAAGGATTTCACCCTTGGATTAATAAAATTAGAAATGGGGTCCTCTTTACTTTATTAATCTAATGGTAAAATCTCTTCACTTTATCCTCTAAAGTGAGATTCTCATTTTAAAGGATCTAAATTCATGGCGCAACTTCTTTGGGGCAGGAGGGGGTACCTGGCCTCAACCGAAGATTTTTTTTTTTTGTAGTAAAATATAATCTTTTCCTTGAGTGGAGACTGTATTTCATTTCTATTCGTTCTATTTCTAAACATATAATCCCATTTTCTTTAGAAAGTTACATTTAAATTTATTTTTAAATTTTTTATTAATTCTTTATTTTCTCATACTTATTGTCTCTTTTTTTTTTTCCAAAATGACTTTTATTAATATTTATATGTATATAAATTAATTTTTTTACAAACTAAAATTTATTTGGCTTATATAATACAAAATATTGATATATATATATATACATACATGTATTTAATTTAATTTTTAAGATTTTACTATATTAACAAATAAAATATTGGTAATAAGAATAATTTGTAATAATTATTTTCAAAAAATAAAATTAGGTGTTTATTTTATAATATTAAAATATAATTTATAAAAAAATTACTCATTTTGTATATAAAGATAGAGAACATAACAGAAATATATTGTGGTGGTACAATAGAAATATGCATTAATATTATAAAATTAATAGTTGAAAAATACATAATTTTATTGTTTGAAATAATTATTACAAAATATTTTTATTATTAATTATTTTTTCTTCTAATAACTTATTTTGTTAGTATAAATAATAATTTCAATTAAAATATAGGTTTAATTAATCCGTCAGTCCCTATAGTTTCACCGAATTTCCAATTGGGTTCCTACATTTTAAAAGTTTTCAATTGGGTCCCTATACTGTATAAAATTTTTTAATGAAGTCCTTGAGAATAATAACAGTTACAAAAAAATGAAATATTCCTAGCATATTCCATCTCCTTCCACCTCATCCTACAAAATCTTTTTTAGCAATGTTATGGTGTATCAGATAAAATCGGGTGCACCAGTCATCTTATTGATCTAAATCATTCAACAAATATATAATGAAAATCAATGATTAAAATAATATGAAGCATAATACACCTTATTTTGTGTAGTTCACTCTAAGATTCTCTTTATCCCTTTCCCAACCAAACACCAGCAAAACAAAAACAACTTCCAGATTCCAAAACAACTAGAACCTGGATCCAACACAAATTACCACATCAGAGGAAACACATAAGCTGCACAAGCTACTTCATCTTCTTCAACATCTGTGATAAGAAGATTCTCACAGATCTTGTTTCAATTGAAAACAAAAAAGAAAAAAGAAGCCTTTTTGCTTTCTTTCAAAGTTGGTTTCATGGTGGTAGTGGTTGAGATTGGAAGTTGAAAAGACAGTGCGTTTTGGGGTTGGAAGTGTGAAGGAGGAGGGAAAATGAATAGGATTGGGAATGGGGGATTGAGCAGCTTTTGGATGGAGTGCATACAGAGGCACCATAGACACGAGCTTGGGGAGAATCAATGTGGATCAGTGCTCATTAAGCCCTCTCTCCCTTTCCTTCTCTTTCATTGTTTTTTTGTCTCTGGTTTTGTCTTCATCATCTTTTTGCAAGGTTTCGAGTGGATGATGGTTTATGGTTTGTTAAAAGATGGCTTGGGTGTGTTTGATTTGTTCTGTTGTTTTATATTTGGGGTTGTTGTGCATTTTTTGGTTTTTTGGGGTGGGGGGAGGTAGAAAGAGGTGGAATATGCTAGGAATATATATTTTTTTTTTTGTAACTGTTGTTACTATCAAGGATATGATTGAAAGTTTTTATATAGTATAGGGACTCAATTGAAAACTTTTAAAATATAGGAACCTAATTAGAAATTCGGTGAAACTATAGGGACTGGCGGATTAATTAAACTTAAAATATATAACTCAATATTTTATATTATAAGCCACATCTTTTTTTATTTTATAAAAAATGTGTATAATTAATTAAGGGTGTTTTAGTCAAAAGTAAAATAAAAAGCATGAAAAATAATTAAATTAATGAAAAATTTGAAAATGGTTTAAAGTGTAGTTTTTCTTAATTTTATAAGCAAAAAAGTGTATGTTTTAGGAATAAAGGAGAGGGAAGTATACATAATACTACTACATTTTAAGGGAGAGGTTGTATTTTACTCATTTTTTTAACATTATATGTATTGATCAAATTACATCGATGTAGTTAATATAGTTACACCACATAATAATTTTAATAAAATAGTTTTTTTGTCGATCCATAGTATGCAAAAGTTACTTTCAATAAACATAAGTCATAGAAGTAGTATTTGATAAATATATTATAAAGTTGCCCTCAAATTTTAAAATGACTATAATGGATATAACAAATGGAGGGAGAATCTTTGAGGGAAGAATCATAAATTAAAAGTCTTAATTAATAGAAGGATAAAATTGAATTTTTATTCAAATTTAAGAGTTATATTAATCTTTTAAATTTTTTGAATTTGAGGAAGCAGAAGTCAACTTTAAAATGTACTCCATCATATGCTTTCAAAAGTACTTATAACTTTTAAAAGCCAAGAGCAAAAGTAACTTTGTTTTCTTTTTTTACCAAATACAAAATGTTGACTTATGTTTTTCATATGTTAGAGCACTCATCTAAAAAACATTTTCAAACTCATTATAAATAAAGTTATTTATATTTGGTAATTTCTCTAAAAGTAATATATTTTTAGTTCTCCTATAATCAATTCTCGAGGTAACAATACTTTAGTTTAGAATCTTGAACCCAAACATATTTTTAAATAAACAAAACAAATTCCATGATCCGACAAAGAAACCAAACATGCTACAATGTTGTGTTGTCCAGTTCTTTTGGTGTTTAATCTCTCTGGTTTGTGCTCACACTATCACTCCTCCTTGGGTTGAACCTTTCATTTATGACTTATCGGAAAAAAGAAAATTGGATTGACATGAAATTTTACAAACACCTACAATTTAAACATAAAAACATTGATAAAAGAAAAAAGGATTAATCGATGAAGCTCAACTATATGCTTTCATATATAGGTGCTATTGACAGTGCTATAGGATTGCTCAGAGGCCCAATAACATAGAAAGTGAAGGAGAAAATATAAACAAACAAATGAAAGGTTTTACCTTGCTTCTATTCTGCCTTCTTTTGCTGGATAATATGGCATTCTCTAACGCAACAGACACTATTGATACACTGCAATCTATCAGTGATGGTGAGACCTTAGTTTCAGCTGATGGAACCTTTGCACTAGGATTCTTTAGTCCAGGAAACTCCAGGAATCGTTATGTGGGCATTTGGTACAACAAAGTCTCAAACCTAACAGTAGTATGGGTTGCCAACAGAGACACACCCCTCAATGACTCATCAGGTGTTTTGAAGATCAAGGACACAGGAATTGTAGTCCTTCTCGACCACCACAACAGTGTCATTTGGTCCACTTGCAACACAACAAGAGCAGCACAATCTCCAGTTGCAACGCTTTTGAATTCTGGAAATTTGGTTGTGCAAGAGAAAAGCAATAGTAAACCGGAAGATTTCCTGTGGCAAAGTTTTGACTATCCAGGTGACACTTTCCTACCTGAAATGAAGATTGGAAGAAATCTAATTACAGGAAAGAGTTGGTACCTAACATCATGGAGTAGCCCAGATGATCCATCTCCGGGTAGATATAGTTATCAAATTGATGTTGATGGATATCCACAATTAGTTATGAGAGATGGAACAGCCGAACGAGTTCGTTTTGGATCATGGAATGGTAATCGGTATAGTGGGACGCCCCAATTGAAACCAAATCCTATATTTACATATCATTTTGTTTACAATGAGGAAAAAGAGGTATATTATACTTATGAGCTTGTCAACAGATCAGTTCTTCATAGGTCTCAGCTAACATCAGATGGATTTAACCACCGTTTTACCTGGGATGAAGGTAAAAAAGATTGGATTATCTTTTCAAAGTTACCAGTAGATGACTGTGATTACTATGCAACATGTGGAGCATATGCTAGCTGCAATACAAACAACTTTCCATTATGTGGTTGCTTGGATGGGTTCGTGCAGAATACAACACATTCATCTACTGATTGTTTTAGGAGAACTCCACTGAGTTGCAATGGTGATGGGTTTTTGAAGGTTTCCGGGCTAAAATTACCAGACACAGGAAGATCATGGTTTAATCGAAGTATTAGCATTGAAGATTGTAGGATTTTGTGCCTGAATAATTGCTCTTGTATAGCTTATGCTGCTTTGGATGTTAGTAATGGGGAAAATGGGTGTCTACTCTGGTTTGGTAATCTGATTGATATGAAAGCTTTAACTCTATCTGTTGAAGATATTTACATAAGGATGGCACAGATAGACATAGGTACAAATGTCTTCCAATTTAAAGTTTTCTTGCTTTGCTTTTTCCTTTTTGTTTCTTTTTTTTTTCAATTATTTATCCTCCATCATTTGTTATTGTTTCCTAACTTCTCTATTTTATTTTGATTGAACTTTTCTCAGAAGCTATTGAAGAAAGAAAATCACATAGATCACACATCGGGAAGCAAAGAACTATCATTATAAGCTGTGTATTGTCTTTAGTTTTAATCTTATCCTTGGCCTTCTTCATTTATAGATGGAAGTTATGGCAGAAAGGCAGTTAAGTAATTTCTAAATTATGTGATTCTTCGTTCTTGTATTTGCATGCAAACTAAGCTTGTTATCAACAAGTTAGGATTACCAAGATGAATGTTCTTGGTCCAGAAAAGTTCAACTTTTGTCACATATTAGAATTGTCTTGGCCTCTGGTTTCTTTATCTTTCCTAGAGATATGGTTAATCGATATTAAGCACCATCCACAAATATAAAGTAGACCATTAAAACATCAAAGCTTTAAAAGTGAATGATATTATATATAGTAAGACACACGGTACCTGATAGTGAAAGTTGTGTATGTTCCATGTCTTAACTTCTTTTTAATTACATGCTGCATGCTACTTTGCAGAAAAGATGAAAGACAATCTAGAAAGAGAAACAAGCACAATAAACAAAGACAGTGAGGAAGATCTAGAATTACCTTTGTTTGACATGTCTACAATTACTTTTGCAACAAATAACTTTTCAAGTGACAACATATTGGGGGAAGGTGGTTTTGGACCAGTTTATAAGGTAATGGAATGATAAAAATGTCATCCCTTGATCTTAGAACGCAAAGTATTCCCAATCAATGCTATTTCTTGCTGGATTATATCATCAATTTGCTTGAAATTATCTGACTTATGCTACAGATTTTGGCCCCTCTATTAGAATATGCAATTGAGATTAGAAATTAGTTAGAATTGGTTAAATTTATTAGATATTGGATAGTAACTTGATATGCTATTTAACTTATACCTATATGCATTACCTTACCTTTCATCATTTAGTAAATTTTACAATTGTGTGTTTTCCCTCCACTCTCTCTATCTTGCTCTGTTACCATAAATTTTAATATGAGATCGGAACTATGACACCCACCTGAAAAATTTCGACTACTTTCTCAAAGTTATTGGAATCCACTTTCTTTTTTCTTTCCTTTTTCCCTTGTTTTCTCTAGTTTCAAACAATGTTTCTGTTATTAGTCTTCAGTTCTACTGTCTTTTTTTTTTCTTTGTTTGATAAGTACATTTTGTTTACATTTTCCTTTCTTTCAACTAACTCTAACTAATTTCTAATGTCAATTACATACTCGGATATTATCCATAGGAAAAATAAGAAGGAAGTCATAAAAAATTTTCCATTATGGGAAATACAAAACGACACAAATTACTAATTCAATTGTATTTTCCTGTTATGAATCTTCTGCTTGACTTTGTTGGGCTTCACGCAAATTTTCAAGAATTATATACACGCATTTTGCATCAAAATTATTCAATATTAGAATAATTCTATTTAATAATGAGTTGTAAATAGATTTGTGTCTCGCATTTTGGTAAAGATGAAGCTTTTGTAATATACAAAATGTGGCAACTTTCAGGGTATTTTAGAAGATGGGGTAGAAATAGCTGTCAAGAGGCTTTCACGGAATTCAAGTCAAGGACTCCAAGAGTTCAAAAATGAAGTTATGCATATTGCCAAACTTCAGCACAGGAATTTAGTTAAGATGCTAGGATGCTGCATTCAAGCTAGGGAAAGATTATTGGTTTATGAATTTATGCCCAATAAAAGCTTGGACTTCTTCATATTTGGTTTGATTCCCAAAAATACTTATGCTTTGCTTAATTCACTATTAACTCACCCTGCATCACTTACTTCACTCGCAATTGTATTCTTAAGTGATGAATAAAACCTTCATTTTAAAAATATATGAAAAAGAGTTTCATAAAGAACATAACTAGAATTTTAATTCATTTTCAATGTCTAGTCATTCATGACATTGGGAAGAACAATAAGTTTCTTCAGCACTGAAGTTCGTTATTCTATTACCTGTAAAAATTATTTAAATAAATTTGCTTCCTATTATCCTATTAATTAAATGAGTTAATGCTCATTTTAGTTCTTGACTTTTCACTCATGAGTCATTTTAGTCCCTGACTTTTAAAATGAGTCAAATTAGTCCCTAGTATTACAAAATGCGAGTCAAATCAGTCCCTTACTCCACTTTTATTTAACATTTTATAAATTAAATAATGATATGTGACATTAAGTTATATCTTATCATATCATGTGTCATCTAATTAAAGTAGAATGAAGTTTAAAATATTTTATTTTGGTATCTAAAATTGTACAAAATGAGTCATTTTATGACGTAGAATGAATATTTATATGACTCATTTTATATAATTTTAAACATCAAAATAAATTATTTTAAAATTTATTCTACTTCAGATAACATATGATATGTCAATGTATCACTTAAAGTTACCAATCATCATTTAATTAATAGAAAATTAAGTACAATTGGGTTAAGGGACTAAAATGACTCACATTTTGTAATGTTGGGGACTAATTTGACTCATTTTAAAAGTCAATGACTAAAATAACTCAATAGTGAAAAGTGAGGGACTAAAATGAACATTAACTCTAATTAAATTTTCAAAATATGGTTTGTCCTCAAAACATTATTTTTCAATGATGATTCATAATCTTTTTATAAAAAAGGTCACCTTACCATACCTTGTGAACAGATGAAAAGAAGGGCAAGTTACTAGACTGGCCAAGGCGTCTACATATTATCAATGGGATCGCTAGGGGTCTTCTTTATCTTCACCAAGATTCAAGACATAGAATTGTTCATAGAGATCTCAAAGCTGCAAATGTTTTGTTAGATGGTGAATTTAATCCAAAAATCTCTGACTTTGGACTAGCTAGAACCTTTGGAGGAAATGAAACCGAAGGAAACACACAACATGTGGTTGGAACCTAGTAAGTGTGTAGTGATGTATGTGGTATCCATGAATATGATGCCTTAGCTATATTTATTTTATTTTATTTTATTTTTGTTGGATGAATGTGCAGTGGATATTTGTCGCCAGAGTATGTAATTGATGGAGCTTACTCAACAAAATCTGACGTATTTAGCTTTGGTGTTTTGGTATTGGAGATAGTGAGTGGGAAAAGAAACAGGGGATTTAGTCATCAAAATCACAACTTCAATCTTCTGGGGCATGTAAGCATGAAATTGAATTTTAACCACTTTTGATATCGTTCCACTATTGACCAAATGGTTTTAAAATTATGTACAGGCTTGGAGACTATTTGGAGAAGGCAAAGGCTTTGAATTAGTTTATGCTCCATTGAGATACACATTCAATTTATCTGCAATGCTAAGAACAATTCACGTTGGCCTATTATGTGTGCAACATAATCCAGAATATAGACCAAATATGTTATCTGTGGTTATGATGTTGAGCAGTGAATTCCCACTACCTCAACCTAAAATGCCTGGATTCTTTGCAGGAAGAGCGATAGTTGATGATAGCTCTTCACCACGTAGTTATATACCAAGCTCAGCTAATGATGTCACAATCAGCCAAGTGGAAGGTCGATAGGTGGCAATTCCATGCTTAGTTTAGTAGCAATTCTATAAATCATTGTATACGAATACTGATTAATGCTATCTTGAATTTCATATGTATAAATACCAGTGTGGAATCAAACACAACTTCATACAATAAATATTTAACATGCAGCTATCAGTTGTCGTCATGACTTGCAACTCTCGGTACTACGTTAAAATTACTACTTGTGAAGTGTTGCACTTCCAGATTTAAGAGACAGAGAGACAGTATGTCAAAGTTGTGGCTTGAATTTATGGCTAATAAGCCAAATATGATCAATGCAATTAGTGCATGTAGGGCCATCAGCTTTAATTGAAGGTTGGAGCATTTATTAATGCAACGTAAAGCAACATCTTCCTTTTCAAGGTTAGTCAAAAAGGCGGTAGTACATGAGCATTAAATGCTTGAAAACGCCCATGTGTTTACAAATGACAAAAAGCATTAAATGCTCGAAAACGGACAACGGATGGCATGCAACAATTTTCAAAAGGCATTAATTGTGATTGTTGAAAAACTTAGCATGGTAGCTCTACAAATAGAGCGTTCTTCTGCAGCATTAAGATCAACCGAAAACAAGTATCTCCTCACTTTCATGTAGTATAGTAGAATTGCTTGTATTATATAAATTCTTTTTTTTTATGGGTTGAGAGTATATGTTAGTGAGAAAAATATTTTAAGGCATTTTAGGTGTATTTGAAATTTGGATTGAGTGGAGTATGTATACACTTTTGTATCCCATCATATTTCTATAATATTGCTATATTGAAATATTTTGTTGTTATCTTTGTCCGTGGACATAGGCTTTAAGCCGAACCACGTAAATTCTTAATGTCATTTATTTTACGCTTCCACATATTTATTTTATGTTACTATGTTTCTATATTTTGGACCCACTATTTCATAACACAGTACTTCTTCCTCTCATTTTTATATATATGTCTACTGAGCATATAATTCTCTACCATACGAAACATACTTATCTAAGAAACAAAACCATTTTTCTTTTGGCCATTTTCTGTATGTTCATTCCTAGATCAGCGAACATCTGAGTTATACCATTACTATGATGCACCGACACTTCGAAATGGGTGACGTACCCATATCATCAAGCCATGTTCACATGCACGTTGCCTCAGTGGACTAGCTTCTTGTCCTAGTTGTGGGTCAAAGGCCATAGAAGTCAAGCTTCCTTGACTTTTGATATTTCAAATATGCATTTATTGTTCTTAGGAAAGTTTAGCTACTACAATAGACTTCAATTCAAGTCTGCGAAATTGTGTTTGCTTGTGTCTTAGCATGCATCGCCTTGTTTTTCTATTGGTCCTTTCACTGTAATATAATGCTGTTGCAATGACATAGAGCAACAAGAGTAAACGGGTTAATGGATGGGTTAGGGTGCTTGATGCCTTGCACGGTTGCACCTTAATGATTAATCTGTGCCTCATGACTCTTTGTTAGTAATTATAAATCATTGCGTTTATTATTAATACTCTTTCTTTGGGTTGAAGTTGAACACAGGCGTAGAGAAATATAAAAAAGAAAAGAAAATCAGAGGAAGGAAACAAAAGAAAGGAGGGAAGCTTTACCAAAATAGAAATAAAATAATATTCCTTCCGTTCTTCTATACTAAAAAATAATTATAAGAGACGTGGCACTTGGTGAGGTATAGACAGGCTCATGTTGAGATGAAATAGGAAGGTATTGACTAAGGTGTTACTTAATGAGCCTCAGTTTGCACATTAACAATATCATATTTTTGGTTGATCCCTTTCATATGTCTGAATAAAATATTGTATTATAATTTGTATGAAAGTACAGATTACAAGTTGGAGATAGTCAGAATATAAACTTATTTCTTTGCACATAAACCCCTTATAATAATGTATGCACTGAGAGGGAACCCCTTTTCATTTGCATCGAAGTCTTGTTAACTCCATATAAACTATCTTGCATCTAACAATGCCATAGAAATTTCATTAGTTGAACTCATTGCAAAATTTACTAATGAAGAGCCAAATTTGTGTGGATAAAAGGCGGGTTCCCTTGGCCTTGGCAATGGTTTCTCACCATTCAGCATTAGACCTACAGCTGACATGTCTGGCCTATCCTCTGGTCTCTCTTGTACACACAAAAGCCCTATATGAATGCATCTCAATACTTCAGCTCCAGGAAGAGGAACTGGATCACGTAATGATTCATCTATCAGCTCCAATGGCCTCTCTTCACACCACAGCCTCCATGCCTAGAGTACATGAAAATTAAACTTGTGAGTTGCGAGATCACTATGGAATATATGAAATAAAAATCACAATGAAATTTTAAGTGGACTAAATCTTCAGGCTTACATGCCCCATAAGGTCAAGATCATTATTATAAAAAAATTTCCTGTTCTTCCTTCCACTAACTATTTCTAGTACAATAACACCAAAACTGAAGACATCGAATTTCACTAATAAATTTCCACGGGCTACATACTCTGGTGAAATATAATCACTGCAATACGACAAAAAAAGGAAAAGTGAATTTTCATGTGACATAAAAGTAACAAAATAAAGTTATGTAAGCATGCTTACTAAGTTCCCACTATTCTTTTTGTTTTGCCTTCTGCTTCATCTCCTCCAAATGTCCTAGCAAGACCGAAGTTCGATATTTTTTAATTCATATTCTCATCAAGAAGAATATTGCTAGTCTTGAGATCTCGATGGATAATCCCTAATCTAGAATCCTCATGAAGATAAAAAAGTCCTCGAGCAATATCACAAATAATTTGAAAGCGCTAACCCCAATGCAAGAAACCTTTCCAGTTTGATCTGACAAGTTTTTTTCAGTTTAGTTAGTTAGCAACTTAGCATGAAGATGACCAGCTTATCAAAGAAAACAAAGAATTGAGGCAGGATGAAATCTCAAACCAAAGATGAAGTAGTCCAAGCTTCTATTGGGCATGTATTCATATATCAAGAGTCTCTCATCACCATGAATGCAACAACCAATTAGTTTCACAAGATTCCGGTGTTGAAGATTAGCAATTAGCAAAACTTCATTTATGAACTCATTTGTTCCTTGTCCTGACTTATCTCAAAGCCTCTTCACAACTATATCTTGCCCATTTGTCAATGTTCCCTGACAATTATTATTTAGGAAGTTATGAGAGAAGATAAATCCAATGGTAGAATACAAATATAATCATATTACCTCGTAAACTGATCCAAATCCACCTTCTCCCAATTTGTTATTAACTGAGAAGTGATAAGTTGCAATAGCCAGGGTTGAAAAATCATACATTGGTATGTCAATTTCTTCCTTCTCGTCGTTATCAGTGTGATTCTTCCCACTAGCTATTTGGTTCTTAACTGAAAAAAGATAGAAGGATAATTGTGATTGACTATATATTATAAGTTCTGAATGATATAGCAGTTCGATCATTGGAGGAAAAGGTAATGGTTGTGAAGCCTTAAAATTTCATCAGAAAAAGAACATTTAAAATTGTGGGAAAATTGTTGTTTGCACCATAGTATCGTAACAAAATAAATCAGTTCAAATTAATAACTAAATAATTACCTCGTTTCTTAAGTCTTTTTCTCCGAAGTATGGCCACTCCAAGAATTATTATGAATATGAACATAGAACAGCCTACCAGAATTCCTGCAAGCTGCTTCTTGTTTAAGCCCTTGGTTCATGTTCTGTTTCTACCTGTAACTAGGATGAAAACTTATAACATTCATCCCAAAAATCTGTCTTAAACAACTATTATGTGCAGCTTAGTGAGGCCTAAAATTTACATATCCTTAATTCTATGTTGGGAAACAATAAAAAAAAAGGGGGAAACGCCAAAATCAGGACAGTAGTTAAAATTAAAAATATTAGTACCTAGTTCTGAAGCTGCCACTCTTATGTAAAGGTCTTGTCCTCCAGAGGTTATTTTCCTCATATCCTCAATGTTATTGAACCAAAGCAAGCAGCCACTTCCACCATTTCTGATATCTAAATTTACATATGCTGTGCAAGAACAATTTTTCAGACAAAAGTTCTCACATTCCTCAAGGTTCATGTTCTTATCATACCAGGACTTTGATGTGTCTGGCAACTTCATCCCTGGATACGTCAAAAAGCCATCAGTGTTGTCACAAGACAAATTAACTCTCCTAACACACCCATCAGACCAAATCTATGAACTCCATTTTTCCTGAGACTTGGGAATGAAACCCTGAAGGCAATCATATGATGGATTGTTACTAAGATCACAATTAGAATTTGCACCACAAAGTGCATAGTTGTCACACTGGTCTATAGGGCCAGCAAGGAAAAGCTGCCAACTATCTGTCTGATCCGACAATATGAAACACTGTATCTGGCCCGTTGTAGTGAGCATGTATCTTGAAACAGCTGAATTATTCAGGAGTTGATACGCATAAGACACTTCCTGGTCATTAAACACAAAGGAGAAATTGAAGTACTTGTACAATGTTTCAGAAGGTATCCCAGATAAAATATTGCCATTCCATGAGCCACCTCTAAACAATATTGTACCTCCCCTTGTGATAACTAGTTGAGGATAACCACGAGGGTCTATGTGGTATGAATACAAACCTGTAGCAGGATCCTGTGTGTCCCTCCAACATGTCAGGGGTGTAAAATTACCACTTACGATGTTAGTCCAAAGTTTCATACCTGGGAGCGAAGTGTCACCAGGTAGATCAAATCTCTCCCAAAGAAGCTTCTGAGGGTTGCTTTCATCTTTCACAACAAGGTTTCCAGAGTCCAAAAGCTGCACAACAGGCTTCTTAGCAGTTGTTGATGTGTTGGAGGACCAGACAACACTTCCTGTGCTATCAAGAATCACAAGGTTTCCTCCATCAGTGACATTCAGAACTCCTGAGGAGTTTCCTACTGGGGAATCTCTGTTGGCTACCCATACAATAGTCTTGGGAGAAATACCGTTGTACCATATACCAAAGTATTGGCTATTTGGACCTCCAAAGCTGAAGAAACCTGCCTCAAAAGTTCCAGCTGCTGAAACTAGAGTCTCAGCATCCTTGACAGATTGCCCTGGAGCAATGGTGTCCAGTGTGCTGAACCTTGGTATGAAGTAGAACAAAAGGGTGCAAAGAACTAGTGGCACCTTGAAGCTTTCCATTCATTGTCTCTTGGTCCAGAATTTTGGTCTGTAATCTTAATTTTCACTCAAAGTGCATCACTCAAGCTACTAATTTTAAGCTGCTATTTGAACCAGCCCAATATGAATGAGCATTAGCGTAAATTAAGTTAACTAACGCTACATTAATTAAAGAATTTAATTGTCATGTGTAAAAAAATTTTACTTAGTCATCTAATTATATATTACCATATAAGTCATGATAGTCGACTTTTACACTCATCACTTGAAAAATCAACTAAACGAAATATTTTAAATGGACGATGGTGTAAAGCCTTTTTATACTGTCAATGTATCAAAATTAAACCCTTAATTAAATTAATACTATTTCAAATTTTTGAGTACATGATTATTTTTTATATAATTAATACTGTTTCAAATTAATGTAACTAACGCTACATATTATTTTGATTTATTTAATCAATATTTTTGAATATTGACAAAGTTCAATAAAAAAATTAACAAATAATTTTTTTCCTGTTGACTTAAACTACACAATACGTAAATCTCTTTAAAGCTCAAACTTAATTTACTACAAGAACAACAACTTTAGCTACATTATTTTAAGCATACTTCGCAATTTTGTAAAGCTATATAGTGACTTTTTTGTTTGGTTCAACATTGAAAGCATTGTTAACGTTTTAAATTGAGTTTATTCAAAATCCACGCACAACAGAGAGAAACATTAATTTAATTAATTAAATAAGTACATCAATATCATGTACACCTGGTAAACTCAACATTGCTCGTGAATTTAAAGACTTGACCATATGATCTCCGTGGGTGCCTCCTCTCCTCTTGTGCTTCATCACTAGGATAGACCTCCAAATGATCTAAAACTCATTCTTTTGCCGGATACGTTTAGGGTTCTTCACATAAGATAACTTTCTGTTTTATTTTTCTGTTGTTTCTTTGTTTTAGCTTCAATCCAAAAAAAAAAAATGATCTACGTGGGTAGCAATAATTTGGGTTTGAAAAGAATATAAAGGGGTCGGTTTCTCTCCATTTAAAGACTAAAATCAGCAACAGCGTTTGTCGAAATTTAGCAATTCTAACTTAATTAGTAGCAATCCTAAGAATAACAATGGAGAGCGTGCAGACTACTCATTCTGTGGGAAGAAAATTTTCTCCAATTGATGCAAGCTGAATCCGAGAAAAATTCTTTATTCTGTTGTAGAAAGATTTTTCTTTTAAGAAATACTTTTATCATTGATTTTTGTTGGATCATCCCATTACTTTTATATGCTTATATGGGTGGGGATTTGTTTCTTTTATACTTGATGTAAATCTTGTACACTTACACCCTTTTATAACTCTTTATAGAAGTTGAATTTAATTGATCTTATCGTTGAATTATGTGATATTATATTAACGATTAAGTATTCTAAATTTCAGTAAAATCGGTTAACAATATGCTTGTATTTTAATGATTGATATTTAGTAATATTTTCAAAAATGCATTATCCATCAAAATAAAGTGGTATGACGAAATATTAAACTATTTTCAAACTATATGAGACCATGAGCATAACTACGAACGGTAGATGAGTTCATTAAAAATAATTAGCTATTAATTAATATTTATAGTTTCAAAACATTTATAATATGGATTTTTCTGACAAAGACACTTATTAATGAATAAAAAATAGTACTTTTTAAATTTTTTAATACTCCTATTATCTTGAAAACTTCAAAATCTCATGATATAATAGAAAAATTATTATTCTTGATTTTTCAACTAGTGTTCTTAAGGCACTCATAAAAACCTTTTTATTGAATTCATATGCACATGGAGAGAGTATAATGAGAATAAGATACCAATTATCTTTGTTGAAGTAAGAGTTCAACAATGATGGACTATATTGAAAAATGCAAGGTTTTGAAAACCGGACCGGATATCAAATCGATCAGGGCAAGGGTTCAAAGGTTCAATTAGGGGTCCAATCGGAACATAATCGGTATATAATAAAACCTATATTTATATAAATATATAAAAATAAAAAATAAATATATATCATAAATAACTAAAAATTAAATTAGGCATCAACAAAACCCGTAGAATATAACATAATTCATCTCTTAATCAAAATAAATGTTATTTATATGGATCAAATTTCTCAAGTTACTAATTCTCATACTAGAAAAGGAAAAGAATTAGGAAAAATGAGATTTTAGAATTTTTTTTCTAAAAAAAACCCTCAAAATAATGTCATTTTGCATGTTTTTTTTTATATATTTATATTAAAAAAAAAGAACCGGTTTGGCCAACCGGGTTGGTTTACCCGATTCCCTACCGGTTTGAAACGATTCTCAACCGGTTCTTTCTCAGCCGGTTTTAAGGGCCAACCCAAACTAGACAGCAGGTTGGTTCCCGGTTCAACTGGTCCGACCGACCGATCCGGTTTTCAGAACTTGGGAAAAATGGACAAAGATTTTCTAAAGTGAGGATCTCATTGTAAAATAAAGGAATTTTACCTTTGGATTAATAAATTTAAAAGTCCGGGCCTTTTCACTTTATTGATCCAAATAGTGAAACTCCTCATTTTACTTTCTAAATTGAGATCCTCATTGTAGAGGATCCCAATCTTTGACGGATATATACAAGGCAAATGTTACACACTTTTCACCACACATTTTGTTATCTGATGGATAAGATTAGAGAGTTTATTTATCACTAAGTATGTAATTGCAGTATATTGTAGTAATTATTGAATTTGAATTATGATTAACTGTATTTTAAAATTGATCCAAAATTTATCTGTGTAATTTTGGGACACTGCAAAAAAAACTTGTATTTAATTCCAGGATTATATATGCAAATTAAATTTTACTTAATTTTAGGATCACAAAGATAAAATTTTTAATTACTACAATATTATATATATTTTAAAAGTGACAAAAATGTTATCGGTATGATTCTAAAATATTCCTACAAAATTCTGTTTGATTTCAGACCACATAGATAAAATTTAGAAATTTTTACTATATTAGATAAAATCAATACACCATCACATTATATCCATTCGATTTATGGGATGGTTGATGCATCTAGCAAATGAGTGAACCTAAGATAGGGAAAACATAAATGGCACAATGAAAAATAATTATTTTCCCCCCAAATAATAAATAACAAACATGCTAACAAATGACATTAAAGTCATTATTCTTCTTATTGGTGGTGAGATAATTGGCAAGGTGTGTACGCACGAAGACAAAGCATGAAAGCCTTTCGCATATGGTTCAGGCTCATGGTCAAGCATATCTATGTAGTTCATAATAGAGATATATTATTTGTACTCACAATACATGAAACATCATGCTGAGTTACATCTCATCCACCTTGGATAGGGTATGAATCTCATTCAAATAGGATCTACATTTTATCTAATGGTGGATGATATGTTAGTCAGCACGATGTCCTATGCTAAGGTGCTGAAATATCACAACCCAACTTAGAAACATGACCGGCACATGAGAATTCGATTCTCACGCAAGCCTCATGACCTGAGTTCCTCTATATGCACAGTTAATTATAAAATTATTTAAAACAACATTTCTCTTTCTACGTACAAATCACTAGTTCCTCAAATTTAAAATAATTAAAATGATAAAAATAACTCAATCTTGAAGTTTCATAATATGTCTCTAAAGTTTGAAGTCATAATACAACATATAAATATAAGCTAATGTATTTGAAAACGTCCATGGCCTAATACTACTAAGTCATTAAACACAAAACTCACTTATGCCGTCATAGTATGCACAATGCAAAACATGGTCTAAGATCCCGGATCATACCCGCGATGTACTGGAGCACTCTAAACAAGACAAGAATGCTTCACTCTGGCGAAGCTTACCAACTGAACTCTATTGCTATTGGGGAGATGGTGGAGAAGGATCAGCAGCAACTATAATATCTGTAATAGAGAGAAAAGCATAGGGGGTGAGTTTTGTAATCAAAATTCAGTGAGTGAGTTCTCACCTGAAACCCCCTTTCATGGGACACCAAGAAAAACATGCATAAAAACCATAATAACATTAATAATACTCCAAAAGTCCTACATAATCAAATATACACATATCTAATTATATATGTTCAAGCCATCATTTTATAGACTCAAAAACAATTTTCTCAATCTACTTTTATACCTGAAATCATACAAGCCCATAGGATAGTAGCTTATAGAGAAATAGTAATCTATGCTGGTTACACACAATGTTTGTGACGTAATAAAACTCTGAATATAAACCTCTAGTCACATTTGAGCGTTACGTATCACCGGCTCCAGTGTGATAATAAAATTCTTTGTTATCTCTAGCCTAAGTTACTTGGTACCAAGGTTAATGGATTAAATGCCGTTAACATATAACATGTTTCTCTATAGCTACTTTCTAAACTAACTAAATAAATCCATTTAAAATTGAAAACCTTCAAAACGTTTTAATTCTCTGAGAGCTCTGAATCTATCTGATTCTAACAGTCTGACCTTAGCATAATTGTGGTTATGAAATCATGCCCAAGGGATCACCCTTTGTAGACATTGTGATTTCATACTCCATAGAGTATGTAGCCATCATCTGTTTTGAATCTCAAGAAGATTCAAGCTCTAAGACCTTTTAATTGATGATCTAAATCATATTTCTAAATATTAAGCTTTTCATAAACTAGAAAAACTCAATATCATGTTATGAAATTTCAGGTTCTAAAACCATATTTCCATTTTTTTTTTCTCAAAATAAAGTTATATCATATGCATAAACTAGTTCTAGAATAAATTGCAAAAATCATAAAAGTCTCTAACAATTACACATAGATAATCAATTATGTCTAAAATCAGTTCAACAATAATGGTCCCATGAGTTTTATATAAAACAAGTTTCATGCTCTAAAATTAGGAATTCTAAAACATATAAACCAATAATAACTTCAGACCCTTTTATAGTAATATCTAAAATCAAATAGTAAGTTATGTTTTCATGAAAATAACATCTAATGTACAATATAGAGATCACAAATGCGAACCCACTCACCTGGAGGGGTGGAACATGTAGAACCAACAACAATAGGACTTTAGGGAATTAGGAGTAACACCACTATCTGGCATAGAATTAATAGAACTTTAGATTAATCTCTAATACTTCCTATTTACATAGATACCACTCTAACACCATGAAAAACCTCACTCCCTTAAGAACCATGAACTTCTCTGTGCCAACCTCTTCAAAAATAAGAGAATCTTAAAAGAAAAAAAAGCATAATCCATGAAGGAACATACGTTAGAGCTTGGAAGGTGGAAAAATCTAGATTAAACTTGAAGGAAACGAAAGAAAATGGAGGTTTGAGCATGAAAGGGGCAGAAGTATGTAAATTTCATGTTTAGAGAGGTGTAGGGGTGTGTTTTTGGGTATATGAGTGTTCTGGACCTGAAACAAGGGGTTTTATAAAAATTTTAAGCGCTACAGCGCTCACCAGAGTGTATGATTTTTCTGGCGTGCACCACTTTATAAGCGTTACAGTGCTCACCAAAATGGTTTTTCTTAGATCTTTGAACAATAATTCAAGTACTGGTATTTATTATATTAAGTTGACTTAGTACTTAGTTACTTAAATTTCTTAATTTTAAAATAATAGTTCTATTAACTTTAAAACATAAATGTAAATAAGAAAATACTCCCATTTGGATTCAAATAAAATATCCCAACATATCAAAATCCAAATTTTGGGTTTTAATTCAAATTCAGAAATTCTTATAATTTTACAAACTTGTGAGCTAAAAATAAAATGTTTAAAAGTTTTATAAAATTCATTAAAAATCAGTAAATCACTCTTTAACTTATTTTTCTCTAAGAAATAATTACCAAAACTTTTGATCCCCACAATGTGGTTCTTTCATGTAGCCCTCCAAGGAGGTGTAGGGTCCAGACTGACTTAGGGGAATTCTGGACCTTGGACAACAGATAAGGGTAACTAGCACCCTTCCTGAAAAAAAATTTTCTGATATTTTTATTTAAAACTTGGGTATTACAACTCTGTTTCTGCCTTTTGGGCCTACCATTACAACATGTATGAATCTCATCCAAATAGGATCTACATCTCATCTAATGATGAATGAGATGCAAGTCAGTATGATATCTTATATCTTGTGAGTACAAATAATATTTTTCTTTATAATACAAGCAAAGCAAAAAAGTCAACGACACGATGGCGTGAAAGGGACCCAAAACCCAAAAAAATAAAAATAAAAACTACACAAAAATGAAGAGTTGAAAAAACAATAAAGAAAAAGACATGTCAATTTTATGGGTATACATCTGTTGGAACATAAAAGATTTTGAAAGAACATGAAGTCATTGCCATACTCCTTAACGCACAGCATTTGCCTACCCTATTTTCTAACCCATATATTGAAAAGTTCTTTTCACATTTATTTGTATTGAAGTTCAGATTTACTATCTTGCCTCTAAAGTGATGGAAATTCTGTTTGAAGAATTCAATTCACCCTTGCTTGATGTAGAACCTTCTTGGCGTGGACAAAAAGCAGGCTTCTTGGGCCTGGGCAGGGGTCTCTCACCATTCAGTATCAAAACTACACTTGACATGCTGCGCCTATCTTTTGGTCTCTCTTGTACACATAAGAGGCCAACATGAATAGTTTTTAGCACTTCAGTTACAGTAACTGGGAGCTAGCAAGGCAGCTCATCAATGCGAAAAAACCGAAGAGAAATACATGTTGTGTGTTATGCTCGTTGCTCGGTTCCAATAGTGAGAGAGAAGAGTGGCAATGAGTAGAGTAAAAAAGCTCATCAAGGGTGAGTTTTATTTATTTTTTAATATTTTTTAAGACTTTTTTAATTATATTTAAAAGCTTTGTTTGATTTTTTTGCTTAGAGTCTCCACCGACCTTCGCACAGCTACTACTAGAAGGAAGCTTGTAGTTAGTAATGAGATTCAACAGTGCAGCACTCATCAATTGACTTTTCTCAGTCAATCGGAAGAATGTATACCACAAATATCTCTACCATTGTCACTTCTTTAAAGAAATGGGGCCATGGGAGAGGGGGCCACTACTCTACTTACATATATAATAATAAATAACAGTGAAGATTTTGAGGGGATCATAGCAGCCCAACCCGAGCCCCCTTCGTTCTGCCCTTACCCGCATGATAGATTCCCTTGTTGACCAGTTCCTAAAGTCTACTTTCCTTCTAATAAGCATGACATCGGTCAACATCATTACATTTTCATGGTTGACCGTAACTATCAGGCCGTTGTTCCTTCTCTTACATTTTCTACTCGGCAATTTTACATCAATGGAATTGACGCGCATATGACTCGGTTTCATCCATAAAATTTTTATCATATATTTTTGCTCTTTATTAAATATATTTTAAATAAATATAATTGAAGTTATTTTTAATTTATTAATGGAATTGATGTGCATATGACTCGGTTTCATCCATAAAATTATTATCCATATCTTTTTTGCTCTTTGTTAAATATATTTTAAATAAATATAATTGAAGTTAATTTAATTTATTAATGGAATTGACGTTCAAATGATTCGGTTTCATCCGAAAAATTATTATCCATATTTTTTTGCTCTTTATTAAATATATTTTAAATAAATATAATTGAAGTTATTTTTAATTTATTAATGGAATTGAGGTGCATATGACTCAGTTTCATCCATAAAATTTTTATTTATATTTTTTTTGCTCTTTATTAAATATATTTTAACTAATATAATTGAAGTTATTTTCAATGTATTAATAGTATAAATTTGTTCAATAATCTAATCGTATCATATTCATATATTAACACATGGACAAAATATGTTTGATTTCATCCATTATTTTAAAAATAATAATAGAATGGATTATTGAACAGATAATAATAATAATGAAATTTTATCCATCAAAATTAAATCAATGAAATTTTCGATTATTGATACATAAATCTCCAAACAGATAATAATAATGATAATGAATAAAGAAAAAAAATTATAACAATCAATATTCATAAAGACAATCAGACATATATTCTAGCATTTGATCAATAAATCACATCGACGTGGCTTAGTTTGCTCCTTTGACCGCTTTACCAAATTTACTACTAAGAACTAAGAAGTTAATAAAAAAACACGTGATTTTCCACATGCATAAGTATTATTTTAATGCGTGAAATTTCGTTGTATAAATATCATTTTCGTTTATGTTTCGCTCCATAGCCGCCATTCCCCCGTACGTCTTTAAAAAAATAAAAGCCTTCATATCCTTCTTTGTATAATAATATCCAGAAAAAACATGCGTAAGTTGTTCTGCCTAGGAAGGAATTCTAGTCTGAGTACCAATTTCGATCTTTTGTAGGGATCATTATGAAGTGCGCCTCGGTCATCACAAACTGAACAAGCAAAAGATTCCATGAATGTCACTAATACGGTAAGGTTGTGATTATTACTATTATTATTATCATCATTGGGTAAGGTTGTGATTTAATCAGCATTTTTTTTTTTTTTTGAATGATTAGCATGTTTATATAGATCATTTGTTTTTTTTAATAAGTAACAAGCTCAGAACCCAAACACAAGGGGTCAAGGGGAGCTGCATGAGTTAAAGAACTACGAAACCAAAACCAAAGAAAACAACTAGAGTGAACCACGGAAAACCATACCAGCATACAAAACAACCAGAATAAAACCAGGGAAAAACACTGATGTTTATAACTTTATGTTCATCATTTTATTCATACGGGGTTAATTAGCTTCTTCCTGTTAATAAGTTGTTTGTTCAAAATCTTAGAAGTTGAGGTTCTTTGCAGTGGCGTAACTTCTTTGGGGCAGGAGGGGGTACCTGCCCTCAACCGAAGAATTTTTATTTTTTTTTTATTGTAGTAAAATATAATCTTTTCCTTGAGTGGAGAGTTTATTTCATTTCTATTCGTTCTATTTCTAAACATATAATCCCCTTTTTCTTGATAAAGTTACATTTTAATTTATTTTTAAATTGGTTATTAATTCTTTATTTTCTCATACTTATTGTCTCCATTTTTTTTTTACCAAAATGCCTTTTATTAATATTTATATGTATATAAATTAAATTTTTTCCAAAAAAAAAATATTTGGCTCATATAATACAAAATATATATATATATATATATATATATAAAATTTAATTTTTAAAATTTTACTATATTAACAAATAAAATATTGGTAATAACAATAATTTGTAATAGTTCAATAATTACTTTTTTTTTGTGTTATATAGGATATGTATATTTATAAGATTTTCATATTAACGAGATTTTGGCAATGATATATAGGAGATTTTTAGTCTTGGATGGAATTAATGATTAATAGATACCCGAAAGAGAAAATGAATGCCGAAAGAAATAAGAAGATTTTTAAAAATAGATTTTGCTAACTAAACAAATGGATGAGTCACCACTTATTATACAAGAATTAATAAGGAGAAAAAATCTGCAATATTAGTCATTAGGAAGTCAATTGCATAGGGGTTATGGTATTCCTATGTTATTGTAGCAAATGAGGAGGAGAAAGTGACCATTATGGGAGCAGTTACCGTTTCCATTACATATGATTACTTGATTAAGAGGGAGACGTTTATTTTACTTTTATCACACATAATAATAAAAATAGTCCAAGATGCATGCAATTTTATTAAATGATTTTTATCATTGATTGGTGGTTAATGTTACAACCACATTAATTCCATGTTAAATGCATTTTTTAAAATAAAAAATTAAAATGGAACATAAAATAAATTAAATACATTTATTATATGAATCAATTTCTTAATTTGAATATGCTTACGCAGCAAATTGACAAGGCTATGAAGCAAGAAATGATACAACAATTGTGTGAATGAAAGAAAAATAGGAAACATAACAAGATATTAGGAGAGTTTAAAAAATTGATATTATAACTCATGATCATTTGTTATAACGGCATAATCTTCTGCTACTACAAACCTTAAATAGTCAAAGTTTAGCAAATGGTTTTGGTATTTGATTTGTCTGAGGTAATTAGTTATGTAAATTAAAAGTCTTTAGCAAGTTTATATATTTTTGTTCACTAGAGTAGTAAATTTAAATTTTTGTAATTAATTGTATTATTAGGTCTATTAATAATTGAAAATTGAAGCAATAAAGATTTGAACTTTTCATATACCTGGAATCAACTTTAGAAATCAATATTTGAATTGATTAGAAAATTTATTATTATGTTTAAAATCGGTCAGTTTGTATTTAAAATTAAAAATATAAATTAATTTTATTTTCTTCCCATTTAAGTTTTAAATCAAATCATTTTACATTGAATCAAACATAATTTAATATAAATTGAAAATTTCAATAATTCAATTTATTGGGATTTATTAAATCAAATCAAACATGTATAAATCAGTTAACATATCAATATATATATATATATAGTTTGCTATCGTTAATTTAGACAATTTCAACATTCATAATAACAAAATGACAGGGAAGAAAAAATAATATTTTAAATATTCATGAAAGTCGAATACATATTATAATATAGTTATATAGGGCTTAAATTCAAAATGACAGGGTCCAAGTAGTTTATGAAATTATAACTTCCTTATTTAATATAAAATTAAGCCTTAAGTATCAAGTTAATGCGATTTTAAGTATTTTCAAATTATCTTAAATAAATAAAAAAAAATCTATGTGTTAAGGTTATTGGAAACTACTTTTTTTTATAATCAACCTGGAAGTTTAATATATGCAAAGAATTTATCAAAATTTTCTCACACATTTCTTAAACAATGAATTTATTGAAAGTATAAAGGAAATTATTGAGTTAACATCTAGAAATCAGTTAAAGAAACTTTTTGTTACATTATTAATGACAAACACAATGAGTATGTCGCTATTTATATGGGACCATATTTGAGAACTTTTATGAAATGAAATCTTATATGACCAAAAAAGAATATTAAGGAATTAAGGTATATTTTAAATTATAATTTAAATTTTTTTATCAATGATTTTATTATTATATTTCTAAATTTTAAAGAAAAATATCGTATTTTTTAGAATAAGTTAAGAGTTTCATATTATCATAAAAAAATATTTTTTGTATATCTTGCTATCCTAGGTTCATAGCTAAAGAATTTATCATTAATTGAAATTAAAAAATTACTTAATTCAAATAGAATATATTTGAAAAGAGTTTAAGTCCATATCATACCGAAATGATTCTCCACTCAATCAATTTTAAAGTCATCTTTTAGTTGAAGAGCTAGAATATGACAGAGAGTAACAATCTAATGATCTTAAAAGGTACTTATTTTCAATGAACAAATTTAGAGGATAATTTATGATAATATAATGGACTCAACGTAACAACCAATGAGACATAAGATTTTTTATTTTGTATACGGTTATGAAGGAACCAAACAAATATTTATTTAGAGAATATTTATTAAAATGATGTAAAAGGAAATGATGTGAAATTAAAATAATGTAAATCAAATATTTTAATTTACTATAAATATGTAAATGGCTAAAGATGATAAAAAAAAGTCAAAGTGGTACCTGTTGGGATTACCTAAAGAAAAAGGACGAGAATGAAAACTCATTTAATCTTCACAAGGATGGGGTGGAGTCACTATTTCTTAAACGAGGTAGGGACAAGGAATGAGGTTCTTGTTCCTTGGAGACTTGCAATTTTCTATTTATATAAATTATTTAAATATTCATTTTTATATATATACACAAAAAAAAGAGAATCTTAGCACATATTTATTTTTTTAATTATCTTTATTGAATTTGTATTATGTATTTTTATTTTTAATTTAGATTATGTTGCATTAATAGTATTATGTATATTTATATTTCGAATATCGAAATATTTTTTAAGTTTTTCTCTTTTTGGAATTATTTTAATAAACTTGCAAATACCCCGTACGGATTCAAATCCCTAAAATAGGCAATAGAGACCGGTGACGAGAATGAGGATGAAGATAGGAAGGAAAATTCTAAAGGGGAATAGGATATGGGTGTAATACCCTAGGCTAAAAAAAAAATTCGGGAGACCGCCCAAGCGGTCATTAGAAAGTAGGTCGGTGCGGGAATTTCACTGGAAACCGCCTAGGCGGTCTTCAAAGAGTTAAAAATACCCCATTTCGGGTCCAAAACCTTCCCACACACCACTTTCACCCTCAAACTCGAGCTCTCACTCCAAAACTCAGTTCTCCACTATTTTACACCTTCTAAACTCTATTTCTCTTAATTCTAGCTTCAATCTTTCATTCCTAAGGCTTTAAGGTACGTTAATCTTTTAGTATTGCTCTCCTTTCTCCCTTTTCTCTGGGTTTTTGGGGTGATTTTCTAAGCTCCTCAAGGGGGAGAGGTTTTGTACCTTATTAGAGATGGATTCTTGAATATTAAGAGGTTTTAGACAGTGATTTAGTATTTTATGGCTTCTATATCAGATTCTGTTGTCAGTTCTGCTTCCTAGGGTGCTATTGGTGTTAGTTTTGCTCTGTTCACCTCTTTAGGTGAGTGAGTTCACATCTGCTATCCTTATGTTATGCATTAGAGCTATTTTCATAAAATACGAGTTATTGTGTGATTTTAGAGGAATATTATACAAGGATTTGAAGTCACTGTTGGATTATATGTTTTGGAACTGTTGATTTGAGAGCATGAAACCTGTTTTTCATAAAACTCATGGGACCATTATTGTTGAACTGGTTTTAGATAGAAGTGATGATATATATGTATTGTTAAAGACTTTTATGATTGGTTGAATGGATTCTAAAATTGATTTATGCGTATGATATAGTTATATGTCTAGAAATGCTATTTAGATAAGAGAATGAAATTGTGACTGGGAACTTAGCTATTTTGAAATGTGATGTTGAGATTTCTATGTATGTAAAGTTTGATGATATGAGATATGTTTTAGAGAATTAAACAAACACAGTTTTAGAGCTTGAATCTTTATAAAATTCAAAATAGTTGACGGATACATATTTTGAGGATATATGAAATCATGAATGTCTGCAAAAAGGGTAACCCCTTAGGCATGATTTCATAGTCATGGTTATGCTAAAGTCAGATTGTTAGAGTTGCGAACTCATAACAACTGCCAGCTACATATTCTATGGCTTAAAATCACAGTGCCTTTAAGTTAGTGATCCTTTAGACATGATATCATAGTCACAGTTATGCTAAGGTTAGACTGTTAGAATCAGATAGATGCACAGTTCACAAGAGAAAATGGCTCACGAAGGGCAAATCCATGCAGAGAAACCATCAAACAATGAGAAACCACAAACTTAGCCCACGAGGGGCAATTATGAAACTATGTCCACGAGGGACACAACCTACGAGAAACTATGAAACTTAGTCCACAAGGGACAATTTATTCAGAGAAACTATTAAACTACGAGAAGCTATGAAACTTAGTCCACGAGGGACACGTATTCAGAGGAAATATTAAACCTAGCCCATGAGGGGCGTCATTCATGAAGAACTGAACACTCACGAAACAGAATAGAGATAGAGATTATTGTTCTTTGTAGTTACTATATGATAAGCCAATATGGTTTTAGATGTGCAAAGTGATTTAAGGAAATTGTTTTGAGTTTAGAAAATGATGACTAGTATTTATTTATGTATATGTGTATTAGAGTACTATTAATGTTATTATGATTTTATGCATTATTTCCTTGGTGTCCCTTGATAGGGGATTTCAGGTGAGGGCTTACTCACTGAGTTTTGGTTACAAAACTCACCCCTCTATTCTTCTCCTATTTTTACAGATACCATAATTGCTGAAGGAATTTCCAACAGTATTAGATTCAAGAGGTGAGCATGATGTTCCTGGGTTTAGTGTGCTCCAGTGTATATGCAGGCAGGATCCCAGACCATAGTGTATGAATTCTAATTTGCATATATAATGTTATGCTAGATTGTGTTGTAACACTTCACCCTAGAGATTTTTGTATATGATAGACTTTTATTACACTTGTGGATATTATGAAAATAAACTTCAGAGCAAAGAATATGAAACTACAGTTTGGAAAATTTTAATTATATGTTTGATGACAGGTGACTTGTATGAAAGAAAAGAGATTTTTGACTTCAATTATTTGATGGTGTATTGTATATATATAGGAACCTAGGTCACGAGACTTACGTGGGATGAGAATTTCCCACGTGCCGGTCACGTGTCTAGGTCGGGTTATGACAATGGGAGGCATATCTCCCATCTCATGGATACCCATTGTCATCCCTAATAATAGTATATGATATTGTAAATATATCCACTTATTTTATTTCATTATTCATCAATTTCAACTATTGAAACATGCAAAATTTTGTTAAAATAAGTTTTGTATTGGTAGTTAAATGTTGTCTACTGAGATTTTCTCAATCTTATAAATTTTATGTTTAAAATAAGATATAAAATAAAATGACTTATTTCAAATCCATAACCATTTATATTTTATTCATTTGTTTAATTATTTAACTGTTAACTTATTTTCAAAATAAGTTTATAAACTCAATTTTCTATAATATATATTTAAATAAATTATTATTTATTTTTTATAATAGTTAATAAACTATTTTTTATTATTATCCCGTGCATCGCACCGGTCAAACGACTAGTTTAACAAAAATACAACACACACACACAATATATATATATATATATATGTGTGTGTGTGTGTGTGTGTGTGTGTGTGTGTATGTAATTATTTTATAAAAATATCTATTTTTTTTTTGGCAGGCATGAAATTTTTATTAATCAAAATATAAAGAAAATCTATTACCTTTTTGTTAATATTTTATATATTAAAAAAGCTTTATTAAAAACGCTACTTAGTGGGCTAAGAGGGTGTCCTTTTTTTGGCCTTGTATGCTAAAATATATATACGGTCCAACCCAGTGGTCTACTTCTCCCACACAAAAAATCCGAAGATGGGGCTTAGGGCAGTGGAAAAACATGTAAGACTGCACCCGGGGACTAGGGATGGGAATAGGCCAGGCCGCAGCCTGGCATGCTAACGGCCTGGCCTTTTTACTATTTAAGTCAGATTTAGGCTTTTCAAAAAGCCTATTTAGTTAAAAGAGGGCTGCTGGTTAAGCGCATTAGGCGCGGTAGACCAATTGTTTGTATATATATTTGTAAAATTATATTTTAGGGGATATGAAGGACTTGAACCCAAATCCTCTACATTTTAGAAATGGTTGAAACCACTATACTAACTTGTTTGTTTGGTAATATGTTACCTACCTAATATATTTATATTAGTTTTCAAAACTAAACTTATTAAATAATTTTAGAAGTATTGTTTCTTTCTGAATCAAAACTAAAAGTTCACGTTTTTCCTTTTAGGCTCACAGCCTCACACTCACACCTCACACATTTAGAAACCCTATCACTCAACCATTGCAAGTGTAGAAACTAGAAACCCTCCTCCTTCCATCAAGAAAGTCGCCGTCACGCACCCACCCACTGTCGCCAGCCGCCGGCGACCGTCGTATAGCCACCACCGCCGTGCGCTAGTCCAGATCGCTCAGCCACTCAGTCACACAACCACCTGGTCGCCATATCTGCTGCTGCTTTTGGATCTGCTTCGAAATCTGCTTCTTCTTCTGGATCTGTTTCTGCATCTGCTTCTGGATCTGCTGCCTCTTCTACGTCTGGATCTGCTTCTCTCTCCCCTTCAAATCTGCTTCTGCTTTTGCCCGCGTTGAGGACTTGAGGTAAGAGAGCTGCTACCCATGTTGTGTCAATAGTAATAAAAGAAAAACTATAAAGTGCCTTGTGTAGTTTAGTGTTTTCATGTAATATGAAGACTAATGGAGCTGAGTTTTTGTTCTTGATCCATCGTTCATTTCGCTGCTATGTGTTTCTCTGTTTTCATCTTTTGTTTTAGAGATTCAAGAATACGAAAACCATTTCAGTTCAGAGCCTTAGTGCCTTTTTTGGTAGAGAACTGATATGGAGTCAGTAACACGTAACAGTTCATAGAAGATGATCTCAAATTCGCATTAGAAGCTCCATTAGTTTTAATCACAATGCATTTTCTTTCTCTGATTTTAAATCACAATTTAGTTCCGTTAAATAAAATCAAGAGTGAGATGTCTTGGCTTCCTTTTTATTTTAAATCATTCTGAATAAAGGGAATGGTCCAAAACTAAAAATAAGTTGAAACTTCGTTCTAATCACTGTTCCACAATGTCCTTTTGGAATTTTGATAATCACTATTTATTATTGTACTGTATAGAATCTATGGAAGGTTATGTTGAGAACTATGTTTATTACTCTCTGTGTGAATTGCATAAAATATGTACTTTATGTAATGCTCTTGAAAATTATATTTGTTACTCTTTGAATGAGTCTTTAAGAGGGAAATAAGATAACTCCAGGAAGCTTGGCTTATTAGGTGATGATTAGATCTTTTAATTCAAAAATAAATATAACATAAACGTTAGCTGCACATAAGTTGTTAATTGGACCCAAGTATATATAATGAAACCACACAATGCAATTTTGGCGGCCCAATATTCATTGTGTGTAATTTATTAATTGGACACAAATATAATTAAATCATGTCAGTATTCTTAAAATTTTCATATGATTATGATTATAATGACAGAGATACTATGCTTGGATTGTGACTATGAACTGGCCTCTGTTCAAAATAGTAAAACAGAGTTGTTAGACATTCAGCTCAGAAGGAGATCATATGCAAATCATGGGAGTTATGGCCTATTATATTAATTATTGATTTACTAAAATAACTATTATTATTGAATAATCACTGACTAAGTTAGATCTCTTGTTCATAATTAATGTTATTTTGTTTTAATGCCATACTTGTTCAATCAACTATATGACAGGTTTATTCAATGGCTTCTCTTGATGAGACAAACGGTATGAATTTTATATACTACAATATTATCTTTTCTAGTAGTTGTTAATTTATGGCACAATCTAACTATAAATGATTTCCTATTTTTAAGGTACTTGAGTTTGAAGAAGAGGAGGAGATCATTTTGAAGATTTAATTTTTTGTTGGTTTGTTGGGTTTATTTGAAGATTATGCTTTATTTAGTTATGCAATATTTAAGTTGCTCATGCTTTGTATTTGAGATTTGGTGAACTTTGTGGTTGAATTTTCTTTTTAAACTTTGGTTTAGTTGCATGGTTTGAATTTGTTTGGACTTTTAGTTGAATGTTTAATCTTGATGTGTTTGAAATTAGAATTTTGTTGGATTTAATTTGATTATATGAAATTGAATGGTGAGCTTAAAAGGCCTTTTAAAATAGTGTTAAAAGGCCTAGGCCTATTTAGGCCTACATGAAGGCCTAGGCCTTAAGGCCTATTATATAAATTGTAATGCATTTTTAAATCAGGCTTTATAAGGTGCTTTAGGCTAGGCCAGGCCTCTTAAATAGGCAGTCAGTAGAAAATAAAGCCTCTAACAGGTAACAGGCCAGGTTCAGGCCCAGTGATCTTGTTGCAGGCTTGGCCTGTTTAGGGCGTGGCCTGGCCTGGCCTGTTCCCACCCCTACCGGGGATTCTATGGAGCCCATGTTGGTTCCTTCCTTCGAAAAAGCTACTGCCCCTCCCCCACCCGAAAGAAATCTTGCTTCAGCACACAGAATAAAGCAATCACCCTCATTTTCCAACCACGCCCATAGCCAGGACATGAACGTGAGCTTGACCGGCAGCATGAGCAATCACAGACCCCTTCCGCTTCAACTAGTTTAGCAGTTTTTGATCGACTTTTCCTTTTTTTTTTTTTACTGGTATTTTTGGGATCAAAGATGTTAAATCACGATCCGGCTCCCGAAACAACCGTCCAGTCTGGTCTACTTTCCAGAATATTGGAAAGAATTCACTTTTGTGTATGTCACAACGTACTCGGAGGGCGCCGCGACGAGAATGACAAATAGTTTAAAATAATGGGAGTCGCCACCAATTTTAATTATAGCTAAAATTGGAAAACTATTTTAGTAAACTAGTCATTTGAAAGAGATTTTCAGGTTCGGGAGTCTGATTACGATTAAGGAAGAGTGGAAACTTAATCCCATTGCACCCCTAATACGTCCGTATAAATACGGTTACCTTAGAGTTTATTATGCAAATTAATTATAATTTTAATATATTTATTTTTCCCCAAAAATGTAATTATATATTTACAAAAATGAAACTAAAATTAGTAATTATATATCTACAAAAATAAAGACGAAATTAATAATTACATATCTACAAAAATAAAGATAAAATGAATAATTATATATTTATATAAATAGAGCTAAGATTAATAATTATATATTTATAAAAATAAAGCTAAAGTTAAAAATTATATATTTACAGAAATAAAGCTAAAATTAAAACAGAAATTAAGGAACTAATTTTATGAAAAATTAATTTTTGACTTGATAGTTGTTGGCTACGCCAACATATCCTCTGGTGCAATGAGGAACTCAAAGTCACGTCGTTCTGTAGAAAATAAGTATGTGTTGACAGATTTTAATTTAAAAGAAATAAGGAATGTATTGATTGGTTTTAATTATGAAAACTAGTTTTTAACTGACAAATTGTTGGAAATGAAATCTAACTTTATACCGAATCAAATTAGAATTGGATTACTTAATAAATTTTTATAATATAATATTACATGAAAGTGGCATTCGAATTTCCATAATGACTATTGATAAAAGAAATCTATTTTATTTTCATTTTTTTTAAAATAATAATAATAATAATAAAAAATGCAAGACAATAATTAAAAAAAAATTAGTTATAGACTCCTATCATTAAACAAACAAGCCTAATATTCTAAAATAACTAAACCCAAGACTTTTGACTACAAAAAAACAAACAACTAAATATTAGAATCAATGACTATGCTAAAAATAATGATTCAGCCCAAGCTAAAAATGTTGGAGTCCACAATCTTAACAGCCCAAATGTTTAAAGACCAACACCACAACACTTAAACATCAAAACCTACCTGGTCACTTCTTGCAAAATGTAAACAGTAAGTAGAAGCATAAACTGGAGCTGCGCAAAGGGGAGTTGATGGTTGATGCTACGGTGGTTAGTGGGTGTGGGTCGAGCAAGGTCTTTGTCTTGTGAAATTTGGCCGGCGCGAAGCTATCTTATGCGATCTGTTGGTCTTCGCGGTGTCATGTGCGAGCTGTGCGAGAAGGAAAGTGCAGATCGTGATGGGAGCTGTTGGTTTCGTGGTTGTGGAGGTCTGCTGGAAGGGTGCTGAACGATGGCTTGTTCGCGGAGGGGAAGCTGGCTCTGAGGGTTGCTACCCGTATGCGCGGTGGCTGGCGCTGCTGGAACTAGTGGGATGCGCGGGGTTGGGCTGATGGGGTTGCGTGTGGCTTGGTAGAACTTTTTTAGCGGATCTCGCGGCTGATGGCGCAAGACTGATTGCGCGGTAGCCTGGAACGGCAATACGGACGGCGGAGGGTGCTGGACGGTGGAGGGCGGAACTGTAGTGGCGAGATGATGGAGGAAGAGGGGGTCAGGCGAGTGCCGCCACGCTGGGGCGATCAAGAGGTCGACCAACAGACGATTTGGGGTGGTTCTAATAATGGTGGTGACGAACCCCGCTTTCTCTTCTTTTATTCCAGCTTTTCATCTTTGTTTTGAAGGTTCTAGATCTATGCTTAGTTTTGTTGAAATGATGATGATAAGGAGTTGAGTTTCCAAATGAGGTTCTGTTTTTTTTACTTTCTTACAGGTTTGGTTTTGTGATGGTAATGGTGGCTGGTGATGATAGTGAATGATGATAATGCTGTATTGGTTTTGGCTATTATTGTTAGTGATGCTTGCCAATGACGATGTGAATGGTGTTATTAGAGAGTGGCTGCTAATATATGGGTGGCAATAAGGTAATGGCGATGGGTTGTAGTGGTGAGGTGACGGTGAGCTTGCTGTAAATGTGAGAGTTAAGATGGTGGAGTTAATGTGGTGAGAGTGAAGATGATGGTTTTTTTTATGGAAATGGTTATTTGGAAAATGGATGATGATATTGTTATGTCAAAGGTTGTAGATGGAGATGATGGGAGCCAATATTCTCTCCCTGTCTCTTTTCTAAAAAATTTAACTCCCTTTCTGTCTCAGTTCTCTCTGTGTTCTCCAAGAATTGGTTCTTTCTGTGTTCTCTAAGAATTGGTTCTTTCTGTGTGCTTTTTTTTCCCCCCCCCCCTATGTTTTTCTGTCTTTGAATTTTTTATACCTTGCAATCCTTGACCCTGTCAGTTGAGCAATTAATGTTCTGATTCTTGGTCGCTCTTTTTCAACTTGATCCGACTCAAGCATTAAATCTTTGTGATTCTATTCTTGTTGGAGCTTTGAATAAAATGATCCGCATTAAATGTATCGATCTGTAACCAAAGAATTATTGTCCTCTGACTGTTGGAACGTTGAATTGATATTTGTGAGGATGTAATTTGTCAACTTGATTTGATTGGGTCATTAAATGTACTGATGCAATCCTGTGCACTTTTGTGTTTATTTTATTTTATTTATTTTTCTTTGACCTGACCAGACACGGAGAGAGATAAAAAAAAAAAAATGCTAACTATGACATGGGTGAGAAACTAAATGGGCTGAAGTGGTTTTTTTATTCATTTATTTTTTTACAAATAAACCAAAAATAACAAATGGGCTAAGGACCTAAGAGGAAGAAAAGGATTAGACTCAGATCAAAAATAGAGGAAATAATGTAATAAGAATAAGGAGTTCGGACAAAATATGGTGTTCACAGTTGCCCCTCTTTACTTGTTCCTTATCAGAAAATATAAAGGCAATGACTTTGATATTTTACTGTAAGAGACAAGTAAAGATATGAACACATATTTTGTCCATCCATACATGATGCATGATAGTGATGAAAAAAAAAAAAAAAAAAAAAACTCTGATGGATGCTGCTAGAGAACAAGTACGAGGTGATAATGAATACATGATGAATGTATGATGACAATGTGAAATGTTCTGATTGGATGATGCTAAATAACTAATGATCATGATGGTGAATGCATGATGATGAGTGCATGATGACAATGAATAATGCTAGATGATCTCATGATGAATATGCATTGCTAATGTCAAGTAGGGAATGAAACCTATATGAACATTATATGTATGCAAAATCTGATGGAAACTGAAAGAGAATAAGGAATTTTAAAAGCTTGTGAATATGGAATGCATGTGAGATGTGAAATATGTGAAAATGAGAAAATGAATGTGAAGTGAAAGTGAGTTTGAAAGCAATGACAGCAAATGAAATGTGAAAATTTAAAATCTGTGAAAACATATAAATGTGAAAGCTTGTAAATATGAAAGCTGTAAATGTGAAAGCAAGTAAAAGTTTGTGAAAACATGTAAAAATTTGTGAAAGCATGTAAATGTCTGTGAAAGCTGTAAATGTCTGTGAAAGCTGTAAATGTCTGTGAAAGATGTAAATGTCTGTGAAAGCAGTAAAAGTCTGTGAAAGCAGTAAATGTTTGTGAAGTAGTAAGTATTTGTGAAAGTATGTAAATGTCTGTGAAAGCGAATAAAAGTCTGTGAAAGCTGTAAATGTCTGTGAAAGCAAGTAAAAGTCTGTGAAAGCAGTAAAATCGACATCTTGTAGAATTTAAAAGACTTGTGAGAGTGAATAATGCCAATGTTTGATGGTGCAAGATTGATGTAATGATGTTGTGATGTAAAGCTGATGTGATGATATGATGAATGATGCCTAGATGGTGAAGGAATTATTGTAAAACTGATGTAATGATGGTATGATGAATGACACCTAGACTGAATGCTGATGGAATTGCTGTAAAACTGATGTCAAGATAAAAATATTCCTTAAAACTAAAATCGCCCCAGTTTGAGATGTCTTCACATTGTCCTTAAGAAAGCTTTTGTCTCTCATAATGAGTCGTCTACTCAGATGGGTTGTTTCATGAACCACTTCATTGTAGTTTTCAAACACCTTCATTTGATGACAATTCAACCACTCTTTATTGCCCTAGTTTTCTTTGTTAGTCCATTTGTTGTTCTGACCTCTCCTTATTGCCCCAATTTTCTTCATTACTCCATCTGTTGTTTTGACTTCTCCTGACCTCTCCTTATTGCCCCAGTTTTCATCATTACTCCATCTGTTGTTTTGACCTCTCCTTATTGCCTCAGTTTTCTTCCTTACTCCATCTGTTGTTCTGACCTCTCCTTATTGCCCCAGTCTTCTTCATTACTCCATCTGTTGTTCTGACCTCTATCACTTTTCCTTTGTGAGCCTATCTTAATCCTCGAGCTCCTTATTTGACTTATCAATCATGAGTTTTGTGAGTAGACCAGTCCCTGGATTGTACTTCAATTATAATATCATGATTATGCATGGTAATAAAAGAAAATATGAGATAAACAGCGACATAGAAGAAGAGAAAAATAATTTTATTGGACTTGAAACTGGAGAGTACTTATAGTATTTCAACAATTATCAAGAGATACGGAAGAAATAAAGAACGAAAGGAATAAAGACAAGACTAGTAGTGCTGTTTTCATGTGATTAACCCACTTCACTAATCCATTAGCTACACCAGACTTGAAATCTATGATAGCACGTGCAATCCTTTATTGCATTTTCACAAATATGCCATGATCCACTAGTATTCAAATCGCCTCGCTTTGGTTTCCCACAGTTCCTTGGTCATTGGTCCGATTTTTCACCATAGCATAGGTCGCCCTTTCGTGTTTTCAACCTAGCACTTAAAAATTGCTCTAACTTTTGCCCAGGTTGCCTTTCTAGGTTTTCAACCTAGCGAGCATTTTCTTTTCTCTTTTTGTACTCTAATTTTTGCCTAGGTAGCCCTTCCGGGTTTTCAACCTAGCGAGCATTTTAATCTTCAAGCAAAATATTTCTTCACAGCATCTGAATTGACCGGCTTAGCAAGTACTTGGCCCTCCATATCAGTCAAGATCAAAGCTCCTCCAGAAAAAGCATCTTTGACAATGTAAGGCCCTTCATGTGTGGGTGCCCATTTGCCTCTATTATCTTCTTGATTTGGCAAAATCTTCTTGAAACAAGATCCCCTGGTTGAAAAATTGAGGGCTAACATTCTTATTGAATGCTTTAGCCATCCTTTTCTCGTATAATCGACCATGGCAAACCGCAGCTAACCGTATTTCTTCAAGCATGTTCAATTGTTCATATCTCATCTTGACCCACTCAGCTTCCTCCAGTTCAGCTTCTATCAAGACTCTTAAAGATGGAATTTCCACTTCAATGGGTGTCACTGCTTCCATTCCGTACATCAGTGAATACGGAGTTGCCCCAGTTGATGATCTAATGTATACGGTAGGCATGTAATGCATACGGCAAAGATATCACTCCAGTCCTTGTAGGTGACCACCATTTTCCCCAAGATTTTCTTGATGTTTTTATTTGCTGCTTCCACACTCGCTCATCTTTGGCCGATAGGGAGCTGAGTTGTGATGTTTGATCTTGAATTGTTCACACAATTTTCTTACTTCTGCATTGTTGAAATTAGTTGCATTATCTGTGATGAGCTTTTCTGGCAACCCGTATCTGCAAATGATATTATTCTTCAGGAATTTCACCACCACTTTCCGCGTTACATTGGCGTAAGATGCAGCCTCTACCCATTTAGTGAAGTAATCGATGGCGACTAAAATAAATCGATGCCCATTAGAAGCTTTAGGACTAATTGGTCCTATGACATCCATGCCCCACATTGCAAACGGCCAAGGTGATGTCAGAGTATGCAGTGTACAGGAGGAGAATGGATTCGATCAAAGATAGATTTGACATTTGTGACACTTTCTGACAAAACCTATGCAATCTTTCTCCACAGTGAGCCAATAATATCCCTGTCTGAGGATTTGTCGAGATAATGTGTGTCCGTTAGCATGGGTTCCACAAACACCCTCATGGACTTCTGATATGATAGAGTTAGCTTCGCAAAGATCCACACACCTTAATAAGACTCCGTCATAGTTTCTTTTATACAACACATCACCTGAGAGGAAGAACGACATTGACAGTCGTCTGATTGTCTTTCTATCATTCTCATTTGCTGCTGCTGGGTATTCTTTCTCCTTAATGAACCTTTTGATGTCGTAGAACCATGGTCGGCCGTCAGGCTCTTCTTCAATGTTAGAACAGTATGCTGGCTCTTTTCTGACAACCACTTGCAAAGGTCGTACTTCCATTTCCAGATCGAGTTTGGTCATTACAGCCAAGGTAGCTATCGCATCTGCAAACTGATTCTGTTACGGGGTAAGTAATGGAAACTCACATCCTTGAATTCCTCCTTTAAGCTCGTGAGATGTTCATAATATGACAGCAATCTATGCTCTTTAACTCGCCATTCTCCATTAACCTGAAAGATTATTAGAGCTGAATCCCCATAAACCTTCAAGTTTTCCACTCCAAGGGATATTGCTGCCTTTAGACCTGTTATACATGCTTCATATTCAGCTGTGTTATTAGTACAATCAAATGCCAATTTGACAGCAATTGGAAATTGCTTTCCATTAGGGGACACTAAGACTGCTCCAACTCCATTCCCGTGAATGTTGACGGCACCATCAAAGTACATTTTCCACATTAGGTCTCCTTCTTCCTCGTTTTCATTATCCTCTTCTACAGCTGCTAGGACTTCTTCATCAGGAAATTTGAACTCCATTGGCTGATATTCTTCTAATGGATTCTCAGCCAGGTGTTCTGCTATCACGCTTCCTTTTATGGACTTTCTGGTCACATATTTGATGTCAAATTCTGCTAAAGCCACTTGCCATTTGGACATTCTTATGGAAATATGTGGGCTTTCAAAAATGTACTTCATGGGGTCCATCCGTGATATAAGCAAAGTTGTGTAATGGAGCATATATTGTCGTAACCTCTTCGTCGTCCATACTAGTGCACAACAAGTCTTTTCAATAGCCAGATACCTAGATTCGCAATCGTTGAACTTCCTGCTCAAGTAGTAAATGGCTTGTTCCTTTCGACCGGACTCATCATGCTGTCCTAACATCGCTCCCATTGACACGTGTAACACCGTGAGGTAGAGTATCAACGGTCGTCCTGATGTGGGTGGAACCAGGAGAGGTGGATTTGACAAGTAGTTCTTGATTTTGTCAAAGGCTTCTTGACATTTGTTGTCCCATATACTCGGATTATCCTTCCTCAATAGTTTAAATATCGGGTCACAAGTATTGGTCAAATTGGAGATGAATCTTGCTATGTAATTCAAACGACCTAAGAAACCTCGAACTTCCTTTTTCTGCCTTGGGCAATCGACATGCCTTGAATGGCTTTAATCTTGTCTGGGTCAACCTCAATACCTTTCTTGCTAACGATGAACCCCAACAACTTTCCAGTCGATGCTCCGAATGTGCATTTTGTCGATTCAATCAAGCTTGTAAATCCTCAACCTCTCGTACAATTTTCTTAGCACAGCAACATGACTTTCTCCTTCTCGTGACTTTGCTACCATATCATCCACATACACCTCTAATTCCTTGTGGATCATGTCGTGGAAAAGGGTCACCATTGCTCGCTGATATGTTGCTCCAGCATTCTTCAACCCAAACGGCATCACTCGATAGCAAAATACTCCCCACTGAGTAATGAAGGATGTCTTCTCCTTATCTTCTTCTGCCATCAAGATCTGATTGTAACCTGAATAACCATCCATGAAGGAGAATCGGTGACTCCTTGCTGTGCTATCAACTATGACATCTATATGGGGAAGGGGAAAATTGTCTTTTGGGCTAGCTTTGTTCAAATCCCGATAGTCCACACACATTCTGACTTTTCCATCTTTTTTTGGCACTGGTACTATATTGGCTATCCATTTGGGATATAGCGGGACCTCTAGAAAGCCTGCATCAAGTTGCTTCTTGACTTCCTCCTTGATCTTGAGTGACATTTCCGGACTCATCCTCCGCAACTTCTGTTGCTTAGGTTCTATCCCCTCAATTAATGGGATTTTATGAGCCACTATCTTTGGATCCAAACCAGGCATATCTTTGTAAGACCAGGCAAAAACATCTATGAATTCATAAAACAGTGCAATCATCTCTTCTCTTTCTGGGTTGTCAACTATTTTCACCTCTTTCTTATCCTCATCAGTACCCAGATTCACAATTTCGACAATCTCATCATGTGGATTTATCCCCTTTTCTATGATTTGGGCAAATTGTTGGCACAGCTCAGGATCTTCATCTTGTTCATTTTCATTCAAGTCCGTTGTAACACAATAATCAGTTAATGGATTTTCACATTCATTTGCACAAGATAGAGATTCTGAAAGAGATGAGTCCCTGGAATTGACACGAGACTCAAAATAAATAAGAGGAAAAAAATAAATGAAAAGAAAAGAAAAGAGAGAAAAAAAAAATGAAAAGAGAATGGAAGAGAAAAACCCATGCATAATTATTTAATTAAGATTGAAGTACAACAAAGGTGACTAAAATGTTCATTACTCAAGATACAACAAATCATCTAAGGGCTTAGAATCCCAATTGTTCAATGGCTCGCTGCTTGGGTAGACTAGCGGAGGCATCTCCTTGACTCCTTCGAGAGTGCTAATGGTTTCAGATGCTTCTATCATTACCACTGCTGCAGATGCAGGAAATGTGTCTCTGATATGTGGAATTTTCTTCTTGGCAGATTCAACAGATTGGAGCTCTCCTGTAGCTTCATATCCAAGGCCAAACTTCCCAGGATTGTCAGGGAGGAAAATTGGATCCTTGATTCCTTGTAACTGACTTCCTAGTCCTTTTCCTTCTTTGAATCCGCTCTTTTGCATGATTCGAGCGGCCACTGGAAGTACGCCACCTTTTGTTTCTCCTGTTCAGCTATTTCGAGATTCTGAAATGAAACCTCGAGAGCGTCTTCAGCACAATCAATATACGGCACCGCCACTGGTTTGGTCACCAACAACTCCTCTTCTCCTTTTACTGTAATGAGCTTTCCGCAATCTATGAATTTCACCCTTTGATGAAGAGTAGAAGGAACGGCACCTGCCTCATGAATCCAGGGTCTTCCTAACAGCATTGTATACCCTGGTTCAATATCCATCACCTGAAATCTGGTCAGGAATGTGGTTGGCCCAATTTCCAACTGAAGGTCAATGGTACCCGTGATTTCCTGCAATGATCCGTCAAATGCCTTGACGATTGTCTCACTTGGTGCAATTGTGGAAGGATCAATCTGTAATTGCTGCAGAGTGCAGTAAGGAAGCACATTAAAAGCTGACCCCCCATCAATCAATACTTTCGCGATGTTGCAACCTTGACATTTTAGGGTAATGTGGAGCGCCTTCGGACGTCCCACTGCACGAGGACAAACTTCCTCTTCCTTGAAGATGATGGTATTTGTGGCTCTGATTGCACCCACAATCCCTTCAATCTTATCCGGGGTCACATCTTTTGGTACATATGTCTGATCCAATACTCTCTTGATCGCATTGCGATGAACTTCAGAAGATAAGATCAATGAATAAAGTGAAATCTTTGCCGGTGTTTTCTTCAACTGATCCACCACATCATACTCACTTTGTTTCATTATTTTCAGAAATTCTTCTTCTTCATCATTGTGGCTTTTTCCTTTGCTTTCAGATATCACTTGAGGGTCTTTTAATAGATTCCCTGGAGTATAACACCTACCACTCCGAGTGATCCCTCCTATTCCTGTGACATTTGTTATGGATTCTGATGCAAATGGTTCTAAGCATACTTCACCATTAGGCTCTTCAATTATTTTTTGTTGATCAGGCTTTGCATGGATTGCGGGATAAGAAGGCAATCTAGACACTTTGAAGACAGGAACTGCCCCTTGTTTAGGGGTTATTTCTCCGGACATTACAGAATGGGATTCTATGACAGTTTCATATTTCCACGGAACTGTGTGATTGCTCTCATAGGAAAATGGCCTAGGTATCTTGAAAACAAGTGCCGGCTCAGGTTTATAAACCTTGAAAACAGGGGGAGCTTGATGGACCATATTGATGCTCTGTTTGATGCCTTTTGGTATCTCGAGCACCCCTAGTTTGACCATTCTTTCAACAAAGAACTTTAGCTCTGGACACTCTTCTATGTGATGCTTCTTTCCGGAACATTCACAAAATAAATCACTTTCATTTACCTTCACTGTTCTCTTTCCTTTCCTTCCTTCGACTTCCATCTCATAGCCCGCTTTCCTCAGGGCTTCCAGGATCTCATTCATTGGGAGTTTAACATTCTCCACTCCCTGATTTGCACAATTCCCATTACAAATGGAATTTACTTGTCCTCCACCATGATTAGGGAATGGATTATTCCTTATGTGTGGCCTTGGTTCTTCTTCCAGCTTAATGGCACCGCGATCAATTAAGCGCCATACTGCATTCCTGAAACCATAACAATCTTCAACAGAATGTCCAGGAGAGTTGGAATGGTAATCGCATGTTTGATTTGGATTGTACCACCGAGGATATGGCGGCACCAAGGTTTTTCCAGGACGTGGAGCTAGCAGGTTGTCTCCACACAAATGCTTGAACAACTCAGCATTGCTCATATGGAAATCAGGTAATGGTCGATTTTCTATTGGAGGTCTATTATTGGTGTTGAATAGTGGGGTTGTTGTGGAAGAGTTGGTTTTCTGGTGGGTCAGGGGTACTGTTTGGTGGGGTCTAGGTGTTATTGGTGTATAAGGTCGTGGTTGGGAGACATGGTTAATCTGGTGCAGTTGATGTGTATATTGGGCTTGAGCTGGGATGATTCTTGGAGGTGGATATTGTTGGTGTAAATAAGATGGGTAATGGTTTGGCCGAGGAGTGGATTGATAAGGTTGGGGGTGGATGTAATTGACAGCATTTTCTTTCTTCTTAAAATGGGAGCCCTTTTTTGATTCACTTGTTTCTCCTGTTGCTAGCTCCACCTTACCTTCTTAGATATTGGTTTCGATTCTTTCTCCTATCTCGACCAAATCCACGAACTCTTTCACATGAGTCCCAAGCATGTTCTTGAAAAAAGGACCTTCCAAGGTACGGATGAAGTAAGAGCACATTTCTTGCTCTAACATCGGTGGAACGACCCTTCCAGCCATAGCCCTCCATCTTTGAGCATATTCCTTGAAAGACTCGTTCTCCTTCTTCCTCATTCCCTTCAGCTGATCTCTGGTAGGTGTAGCATTCAGATTAAACTTATATTGGTTAGTGAAAGCTTGAGCTAAATCTTCCCAACACCGAATCTGTGTTCGATCCATCTGCATATACCACTCCCATGCAGCGCCTTCCAAACTCTCAGGGAAAAAGCTGATCAGGAAGTTCTCATCCTTGGACCACATTCCCATCTTTGTGCAGTACATCCGTAAATGCATAAGGGGATTGGTGCTTCCATCAAATTTGATGAGCTCGGGCATCTTGAAGTCTTTGGGAATAATCACGCTCGACGCTAAACATAGATCGCTAATACTCATTGAACCATATGGGCTAGATCCACGTAGCATTCGGAACTGCTCTTGCATGCTTTCTTGCAATTCCTGCTTGAGTTTCAATCGTTCTGCTTCATTATCCACACCGTTATGGGAGGCTACATTGTTGGCATTGTTGTGCGGAGTTCCGTTGTTGTCATTCCCATCCGAGTCATATCCTGGTCGCTCAACATTTTCCTCATTTTCTTTGGCCATATTCACAGTGTACACAATGAACTTTTTGAATTCTGGTCCAAACATGGATTTCATCATGGCCTTAAGCTCATCAATTTCTTGACTCAGATTCCTTCCTTGGTTATTATCTTCTGCAGCCATGGTCTGTTCCTTATCTTTGGCCTTTTTCTTCTCAACCCTGGATCGAAGTCCGTACGGCTCTCTAGCCGACGCACTACTGTGAGACAAAACTTTCTTTGAAGGAGCAATGTTTGATGACCTATCTCACAAAAACAGATGATGAGTAAATGAAAAGTAAAACTTAAAAACTCTTTGATAGCAAGGAATAAAATCTATATTTGATGGTAACAGACTTGACTCATATCCTGTTCAGAGGACGTTTTCATCCATAAGACAGGGTATGTGATGGACCAAAGTACAGGGGCTATTAGTCCACAATATACTTTGTTAAGAGCATACTAGCAATGTAAAGCTTGATCTTCTTTCTTACATTCTACACAGAAGGAAAATTTCCTATAAGGTAGAAATGTAATTGACAAAATATCCAAAGGAGATTTTACTTCGCAATGGATATAGTCTTGCGCATTTATTTGAAGAGAAGTGGAGGAAAGTCAAAGGACGAATTCATTTCATTCATTCATTCAAAGAGTACAATTACATCATAGTTGAGTCAAGAATGGACAATTTCTTTCTCTTAAAACCCCTAGCTATACTCCTACTCATATCCATGAAGTCATTCATTTCCTTAGGTAAATGAAGCTTGAGATCATTTAGAACTTCCTTCTCTGCCCTTTCAAAATGATGGATAAACTTTGGAATATGATGGCTCAATTCCTCAATTAATCTTGCATGCTTTTCTTTCCACATTTCAGCCTTCATTGCCCAATCACCGGCTTGCTTTTTCCAGAATCTACCTGCATCTTCTGTATGGTGAAGTCGATCTTGGCATTGCATAAAGCGAACCCATTCTTGGTCACATTCTTCCTTAGCCTGTGCTAAACACGCGTTCAACTTTTCTATCTTCAACTCTATCTCTTCTTTTTGCTTCTGCATTTCGACTTCCAATTCTTCCTTCATTTGTCTTTGTTAGGTAAGCTTTGTCTTCAATCCTTCGTTTGCTTTATTCAATTGGCTAATATGCTTCAAAAACCTATTCTTTTCAACAGCCATCATTCGGACCTCCTTTTGAAGATCATGGATCATCTGTCTTTCTCTTTCTTGACTGGGAACATCAGCAAGTTCATCTTTCAATTGCTCAATCAGCTTTTCTTTCTTCTCACATTGACTTCGTGTAATAACAACTTCTAGTTCTGCTGCTTGTTTTTGCTGTTCTAGGAGCTTCATCTGTGCTTTCATGACTTCTATCTGTTCAGCCAACTGAGAATCATTTCCTTTTTCAATAGGAACGCTAGGAACACTTTGATGTACCTTTCTTACTTCCCTCCATATGACATACTCATTAGTACTAATCACAAGTGGTTTTCCTAATTCATTTCTTCCTGCCATGTGAATATTTCTCCATGCTTCTTTGACTTCTTGTGATAACATCTTAGTGTGTTCGCCTTCCTTATACCAGAAATAGAGTCCTCCAAGTTGTTCTTCCTGTGGTTTCTTTTGTGTCCAACAAAGTTGTCTGAGTACTATTGTCGGTGTGTATGATATGCAACCTCTAGGACCCATCAATGGTACATTATGAAATTTACCACAACTAAGAATGATATCACCTCTTTCATGTTCATACCATGGACAAACCCATTTAAATGACTGTTCCTTTATGCTATCAAATTCAGCCTTCCATTCATGGACTCCTCTTGGCTTGGTTGGGATACGATGAAAGCTTCTTAGTGGAGTGCGAGATATTTCTGATGTGATTCCTTGCATACATGTGTGTAATAATCCATACATATAAGAGATGTAGACAACATCGTAGCTTCCCTTTTTGTTTCTGTTGGCAGAAGTTTAAGGTCAAGAATGTTTCAGCTAACACAGCAGGAACTGGATTTCTTCGTTTATTTTCTACAGCAAAGAAAGAAAACATCCATAGCGACTTGATCAATTATATCTGGAGCAGAAGGAAATAATACCAACCCATAGATAGCAAATGCCAATACTCTTGAAAAAGTAGCCCATTTTTTTTTATGCCCCAAGTCTTTTAAACGATCCTCCATGAATGTTTTAGTTACCCCTTTTGAATCTGTATGCCCTGTTAGCTTCACTAGAGTCATCGGCACCCCTAGTAATTCTCCAAATTGCTCTACTATCTTTACATCTGAAGAGGGCTGTTCCAGATGAAAATAAATAGAAGTGCTTTTTTTCATTGGTAATTTTAACAAGCAGGCATACTCTTCAATAGTAGGAGTGATGTCCATGTTTGGCAATTCAAAACATCTTAAGGTGGGACTCCAATATTGAGCTAGAATATTGAGGGCAGAAGTTTCCACTGATATGAGTAACAGATCTAGAATAGACCCATACTTGTTTGAGAAAGCTCTCCTATCTTCATTAGGTAACAATTGACTCAACTGATACAACTTCTCCAGAGAGCTGGTATTTCCTATCACATTGAAGTGCCTCTTTGAGCTGGATACATTGCTAGTATGTTGTGCTCCTTCCATCATCTATTATCAAATATGATGTTATTCCTTGACCATCGACAGATTTTTTTTATGAAAGAAGAAAAATGAATGAGATGCATGTCATGAATAAAAATAAATATGCATGTTGGATGAAGAGAATGCATGTGACATGAATAAGTGCAATTAAAATATGATCGCTATTTTTTATGTTTGAAAAGTAAATATGCTTGATGAGAAAAAATGCATGTGCTATGCATGATTATAATATGCATAATTTTTCATGTTATAATGTCTATGTTGAAAGTTGCAAGATACTACAAATGCATGATGCATGACAAAAGAGGAAGAATGAAAATATGCTCCCTTGTGTCCTAAAGGGTGGGACTTAATGCTTGATGGTTCTATGGTCGACCCTATTTGAGGTTAGCCAACTAAGATCATTCTAGTAGTGCACGGCTTTTGGATGGATCTAGACCCCTAAAAGATTACGGTCCCCAGGTTGCCTTTATCAATAAGATAAAGACCTAGTTCCATGAGTCAAACCACAGGGACATGAAAGTCATAGTATGGCAACCCATAGTTCTAGTAACAACCTGAGCGGTGAGTCAACGACTGTCAGAGAAGCATAAGCCTCACAATAACAACGTCAAAACCCCTTCTTATCCTATGGTTTTCCAAGGCTCGGGTATAGAGCCCAAATAGTGTGTGAGGATAGTGATAGTACAAGTGTGTGTAGGGAGCATACGAACCTTGCAATCTTAAAACTACTATTTCCTGAAAAGAAAACAAGCCAGTATATATTCAAGAAACACAATCAACTATCCAAAATAAATAAAACAAAGTCTTCTACCCTAAGGTTCAAGATATGTACAAAAATAAAATCTTCTATCCTAATGTTCCAATAAGAAATATTTATAAGCAAACCAAAATTAAATAAATCGATATTTAGAAAAAAGGAAAATAAAATATTTACAAAAATAAAACAAATGTAAATAAACTGATGTTTACAAAAAAAGAGAATAAAATATTTATAAAAAGAAAACAAATGTAAATAAACCAATATCTACAAGGTTTTGAATATTTACTACTAAAATAAATCATTATTTAAAAAATTAAATAGCTAACTAAGATAAAATATTCACAAAAGTACAAAATATAAGTCAATATTTACAGAAAGGAAAATAAAATATTTACAACAATAAAACAAACATCTCACAACGGGAAAAATAAACATAATAAGGTTATAATCATTTGCATAATTAACTCTAACAGGCTTGACTCTCTAGTATCCCCAGAGGAGTCGCCAAACTGTCACAACGTACCCGGAGGGCGCCGCGACGAGAATGACAAATAGTTTAAAATAATGGGAGTCGCCACCAATTTTAATTATAGCTAAAATTGGAAAACTATTTTAGTAAACTAGTCATTTGAAAGATATTTTCAGGTTCGGGAGTCTGATTACGATTAAGGAAGGGTGGAAACTTAATCCCATTGCACCCCTAATACGTCCGTATAAATACGGTTACCTTAGAGTTTATTATGCAAATTAATTATAATTTTAATATATTTATTTTTCCCCAAAAATGTAATTATATATTTACAAAAATGAAACTAAAATTAGTAATTATATATCTACAAAAATAAAGACGAAATTAATAATTACATATCTACAAAAATAAAGATAAAATGAATAATTATATATTTATATAAATAGAGCTAAGATTAATAATTATATATTTATAAAAATAAAGCTAAAGTTAAAAATTATATATTTACAGAAATAAAGCTAAAATTAAAACAGAAATTAAGGAACTAATTTTATGAAAAATTAATTTTTGACTTGATAGTTGTTGGCTACGCCGACGTATCCTCTGGTGCAATGAGGAACTCAAAGTCACGTCGTTCTGTAGAAAATAAGTATGTGTTGACAGATTTTAATTTAAAAGAAATAAGGAATGTATTGATTGGTTTTAATTATGAAAACGAGTTTTTAACTCACAAATTGTTGGAAATGAAATCTAACTTTATACCGAATCAAATTAGAATTGGATTACTTAATAAATTTTTATAATATAATATTACATGAAAGTGGCATTCGAATTTCCATAATGACTATTGATAAAAGAAATCTATTTTATTTTCATTTTTTTAAAAATAATAATAATAATAATAAAAAATGCAAGACAATAATTAAAAAAAAATTAGTTATAGACTCCTATCATTAAACAAACAAGCCTAATATTCTAAAATAACTAAACCCACGACTTTTGACTACAAAAAAACAAACAACTAAATATTAGAATCAATGACTATGCTAAAAATAATGATTTAGCCCAAGCTAAAAATGTTGGAGTCCACAATCTTAACAGCCCAAATGTTTAAAGACCAACACCACAACACTTAAACATCAAAACCTACCTGGTCACTTCTTGCAAAATGTAAACAGTAAGTAGAAGCATAAACTGGAGCTGCGCAAAGGGGAGTTGATGGTTGATGCTACAGCTGGTTCGTGGACTGTGGCTGGAGCAAGGTCTTTGTCTTGCGGGTGGCCGGGCGCGAAGTTGCTATCTTGCGATCTGTTGGTCTTCGCGGTGTCATGTGCGAGCTGTGCGAGAAGGAAAGTGCAGATCGTGATGGGAGCTGTTGGTTTCGTGGTTGTGGAGGTCTGCTGGAAGGGTGCTGAACGATGGCTTGTTCGCGGAGGGGAAGCTGGCTCCGAGGGTTGCTACCCGTATCTTGTGATGGTCGGGCGCTTTGGAACTAGTAGGATGCGCGGGGTTGGGCTGATGGGGTTGCGTGTGGCTTGGTAGAACTTTTTTAGCGGATCTCGCGGCTGATGGCGCAAGGATCGATTCTTGTGGTAACTGGAACGGCAATACGGACGGCGGAGGGTGCTGGACGGTGGAGGGCGGAACTGTAGTGGCGAGATGATGGAGGAAGAGGGGGCTGTGCGAGTGCTGCTCACAGCGTTGGGGCGCGGCTGAAGAGGCTGACCAGCAAGACGATTTGCGGTGGTTCTAATAGTGGTGGTGACGAACCCCGCTTTCTCTTATTTTATTCCAGCTTTTCATCTTTGTTTTGAAGGTTCTAGATCTATGCTTAGTTTTGTTGAAATGATGATGATAAGGAGTTGAGTTTCCAAATGAGGTTCTGTTTTTTTTACTTTCTTACAGGTTTGGTTTTGTGATGGTAATGGTGGCTGGTGATGATAGTGAATGATGATAATGCTGTATTGGTTTTGGCTATTATTGTTAGTGATGCTTGCCAATGACGATGTGAATGGTGTTATTAGAGAGTGGCTGCTAATATATGGGTGGCAATAAGGTAATGGCGATGGGTTGTAGTGGTGAGGTGACGGTGAGCTTGCTGTAAATGTGAGAGTTAAGATGGTGGAGTTAATGTGGTGAGAGTGAAGATGATGGTTTTTTTTATGGAAATGGTTATTTGGAAAATGGATGATGATATTGTTATGTCAAAGGTTGTAGATGGAGATGATGGGAGCCAATATTCTCTCCCTGTCTCTTTTCTAAAAAATTTAACTCCCTCTCTGTCTCAGTTCTCTCTGTGTTCTCCAAGAATTGGTTCTTTCTGTGTTCTCTAAGAATTGGTTCTTTCTGTGTGCTTTTTTTCCCCCCCTATGTTTTTCTGTCTTTGAATTTTTTATACCTTGCAATCCTTGACCCTGTCAGTTGAGCAATTAATGTTCTGATTCTTGGCTGCCCTTTTTCAACTTGATCCGACTCAAGCATTAAATGCTGTGATTCCTGTTACTGTTGGAGCTTTGAATAAAATGATCCGCATTAAATGTATCGATCTGTAACCAAAGAATTATTGTCCTCTGACTGTTGGAACGTTGAATTGATATTTGTGAGGATGTAATTTGTCAACTTGATTTGATTGGGTCATTAAATGTACTGATGCAATCCGGTGCACTTTTGTGTTTATTTTATTTTATTTATTTTTCTTTGACCTGACCAGACACGGAGAGAGATAAAAAAAAAATGCTAACTATGACATGGGTGAGAAACTAAATGGGCTGAAGTGGTTTTTTTATTCATTTATTTTTTTACAAATAAACCAAAAATAACAAATGGGCTAAGGACCTAAGAGGAAGAAAAGGATTAGGCTCAGATCAAAAATAGAGGAAATAATGTAATAAGAATAAGGAGTTCGGACAAAATATGGTGTTCACAGTGTACATTGTTATTCATCACTTGGATGATGTTCTTTTGTCAAGTGCTTACTTCAGGACTTGTTTCATGAGAAACAAGGCTTAGGAAAGCGCGTTCATATGAAAGTTTAAAATGATTTGCAGGACTAGAATGTTGTCATTGATGGAGCTGGGAGTTGTACTTTTATAAGAATTATTTAATTGGAATTTATTTCAATTTATCATATGCCCAATAGCGAGTGGCATCGGGTCAATTAAGTAATAAAGTGCGAGCGAAGTATTCTTTCTATCAGGGTCGGATAAATCAACTACCCCAATCACCAATTGGATGCGATATACTTAGGCCAACACAATTCATCTAGATGGTAATAAAATTAACAAATAACAGGCAAGATATAAATAAATGTGATAAGAAAATAAACCAATACAATTGAAGGGTTGAACTGTTGAAGAATGTTAGAAGAAATAAAAGCTAGGGATTCAGTTTCAGCTAGTTTCTTATGGGTATTAATCTCTTAATGTCTAATCAAATCCTCCTGTTCAATTGATCGAACAAACTTCAGCTTTTTTCTCCCAACAGTGTGCCCTTTTTTTTTTGTCCTTCTCATACTTATTTTTCTTGTATTTTTATAATAATAATGTATTGTTGCCATCCTATCATCATTTGTCTTCAAATTATGCCGTAGCAATGACATAATTTTTTACATTGAGAACAAAGTGAATTTCAAGGGGGAGGTATTGTAAGGAGTATAGTGAGTCCAACTAGTCCAATTAGAGTTTGAAGCATGCAATAAAAATATGGATGTCCTTGACAAAAAACGAAAAAACCACAAAACAAAAGGAAAAGAAAAAAACAAGGATCATGTCTTGGAAGCATCAATTACTTGTTAGAACTGTCTCCAAAACTTAATATCTATTGGATATAAAATTACTCATATATCTTTATCCATTGTCTTAAACTTTTGAGGAGATAGGTTTTTTTATATGATATAGTCTCCATGACCAAGTGATTATTATTGTTATATCCCTATTGAGTAATGCTATTTTAAAACTCAAAAAGTGGGTGTCTGAAGGGTGTCTATTCAGACACTCATTTTACAATCATTGGATGTGATGGATGTCTCCACTTATTCTTAACATCAATCATATCTAATGGTTATAAAGTAAGTGTCTGAATAGACACCCACTTTTTGGGTGTTAAAATAACATTACTCTATCCCTATTATCATAAAATTGTTCACATTTCTAGTGTAAGAAATTGAAATCAGTGTGAGGTGACTTGTTATATATAAAATCTTTTAGGTATCTTTATCCATCAATTTAAGTTTTTCGAAGATATTATATATTCATGGCATCCTATCTTTAACGTGGAAGACCAAAGCCCAAAAGAAGAATTCCAAGGAGACATTAATGGAGGATAGAATATGCCTAGACTTCCTTGGTCGTCAAAAGCAAGGCGAGGAAGATGAAGACGTTCTTGGTGAGTAGAGTGTCTTTCGTAGACATGGGCTACAAGAACTATCTTGTGAAATGGAAGGGGAAACCAATTTCAAAAACCACTTGGTTTACTGCAGCTGACTCTGAAGCAATAGCCTAGAACTATGCAAGACGTATCAACCCTTTCACTCATTGGAGATTTGTGTCCAAGTCAGGAGAACTTATGCAGAAAAATAATTAGCAATTAAGAATAATAGATATTTAATCTCCCAAGAGTCATTAGTCTTGTAGTACTGAGCCCGAAGACTAGAACTAGTCAAGAGTTTTGGTTAATATATTTAAGCAAGTCTAAAATAGTCTAATATCATAATTAAGGAGAAATACATGCATGCACCTTGAGTATATTTAATTCATTCTCCGAGAATATCCACAAATATTTATTTTCATTTATATATTTAAATGTTCCATAAAAACATTAATCGAAATGAGTGATTGTGGGTGGTCCTATAACACATTTAATGTGCTCCATGAGCACGTAAGTATTTCTCATAATTAAGGGTCCCAATATATTGAAGTAGAAATAGCAAAGGCTAGATCATTCCCTAATGTGCTTTCGAGGTGTTTAGAATCATAATCAACAAAGTTCATATTATATTTCCTCTGGTGTTCTTATACATAATAAGCTAATTTCATACTATAAATCTTGGATCTAAACTCTAGCTTGTTCATCAGAGTACAATAAGTAGGAGATAACACCAAGGAAGAGAAAATCAGACCGAACATCAAATTAGTCAAGGTACTGGTTCAAAGGTTTACAACCAGTTTGACTGGGATTTAAGCGGAATATAATAAAATATACATAAATATATGTGCATAGTAGATGAACAAATTAAATTATTTTAATAATTTTTAAAAATGAAAAACATTTATAAGACTCATGATAAATGTGTGTTTAATTGAGTTAAATGAACATATCAAACTAATTAAATTAAATCCAAATACACCCTAAAAAAATCCCAAACCCCATTCACCCTCCCCACCATTACGTTACTCATGTTAAAATAAAAATAGTTTTTTTTTCACTTTTTGAAATCCCATAGCCCAATTACCCATCCTATGTGTTGTAACCCAACATATATAGTTTCTTTTACTACTTTTTTTTATCCCAAGGTAGGACCACGTGTCTTGTAAGAAACTAAGGAGGCTCACACACCTTATATCACTTTGCTTGCTACATCTCTCTTTTGAGTCTTTTCACTACAGCTACTCCTCATCTCAAATCACAAGCAGAACCGCCTCTAATGCAGCGCGTGTTCCTTCCCTCAGTTGTGCTTTCTTCCACCATGAGCCATTCCTTTTCCATCACGGACCACCGCAGTGCCTTATCGCCTTCCGCCACAAAGCCACAGCGAAGGCGTCTTTCCCCGTCACTAGCTTGTCGTAGTCATCTTCAACCGCCATGAAGCTTGTGATTTGCTTCTCCGCAATCACGCACCATAACTACAGATGTCGCCTTCCACTGGCAAGTGTTGCGGTGACCTTTGCCACTGTGTCATGCCGTTGAAAGCAGCGTGCAAGATCCCACCTCCCTTTCCCTTTATCTCTCTAACACGCTCTCTCTCTCCTGTGTTGTTTTTACTGTTTTGCTTTTTTTTTTTTCAGGTCAAAGAGACCGAACCAGTAACCTTTCAAAATCGGGCCAGTGTACCGATTTTATTCGATTTTGACCGATTCTTGACCAGTTTTGAACTCTCACAGTTTTAAGCTCTTGACTGGACCGAAGAGGTGAGTGGTTTCTGGTTAACTCAATTCACCGGTCGGTCCAATCCAATTTTCTCTTCATTGGATAAAACACAATGCATAATGTGCACAAACAGTTCAACTAGGGTCGAATAAATAATCCACTACCGGGCCTCTAACATTGTAACACTCATTTCCTTGGTTGAAGAAGACATCTATTTGCTAGAACAATCGGCTTTAAGAGAGTAATTCTTAGCAAGGAAAGCAAGCTCCTTAGGTTCAGGCAAGGCATCTTCACTACCCAACATCAAAACCACATTTGACATACTTCGACTATGCTTAGGGTGCTTTTGCACACAAAGAAGACTAATGTGGATGCAACGCAATGCTTCTGACACGACATATGACTTCTCCATGCAAGAATCAATAATTAAGTCTAAAGGCCTTCATATGTTAGAATGTCAAGAAATCTGTAAAATGCTGGAAAACTGTCACCACTATAGTGGTCCAAGACCACTATAGCGGTCACAATGTGCAATTTCATGAGTTGGGTGGTCTGATGATCGATATAGCAGTCATAAGTGAACGGTTGGGAAACACACATGACTCATGACCGCTATAGCAATCATACACCGCTATAGTGGTCCCCTAGAAGCCCAAACAGTACAAAAAATGATGCCATTTTTTTTCTTGGCCTTTAAAAGGTCCGTTGGCCTCCCTTTCCCCCATCAAAGTCAGAAACCCTTCTTCCCCAAATTTCATCCTTTTTCTCTCATTCTCTTCAGTCTAGCTCCTCCAAATCATCAAGGGATGTTTATCTTGATAGATTTTGTCTCCGTTCTTTTCATTCTTTCACATTCTTGGTATGGATCTTGTTATTTCTCTCATTGTTGTCAAGTGAGAGTGCTCCCCCAATGTTATTAGAGTTAGAATAGAGCTCTCTAGACATTGTTAGAGTCTAATCTAGAGTTTTATGATTGTTATAGTCAAAGTTGGTGTCCTCCCGGCTCCTCGGAGCTCAGTTAGTGTTGACGTCATCTCTTTATCCCCTCCAGGTAAGTGGGTTTGATATCATAGTCTTAGTTTCCACATTATAATTATGTTTTAAGCATTATGTTCATTATTAATATAAAGTTGGAGGCAAGATTAAGTATATATTATGATTTTACACGAATATGTCAAGCTAGAAAAACTATGATTTCGAATATATAGCGTGAAAATGAAATTTAGAAAACCATGAGATCATGATTGCTGTGTTGTGTGTTATAGAAGATGTTTTATATGTTTGAGAAATAATTTATTAAGAAAATACATATTGTAGTGTATGACAATTGTATCAAAATTGTTTTTATGGATTTCCTTGATATCACATTTAGCAAGATGCCAAATTGTAAAATATATTCTGATGAATTTATGATATTATTGTGTTTTCGAGATTTAAGATTTCAACTATGTTTTAGAGTATTCAGTTAACGTATATATTGGAAAAAATATGAATAAGAGTGTGATTGAGCTTTTGGAATAATGTATTATTAGCAAGATGTCAAATTGAGAGAAATAAATGAACAAATATGTTCTTATTGATTTATGACATTATTATATTTTTAAGATTTAGGTTTCAAGCTACGTTTTTAAATATTCAGTTAATATATTTATATGTTGGAGATATGTAACACAAGAGTATGAGTTAACTTTTAAATAAATATGTTGTTATGACTTTAGAGTTATTATGATGATATATAAACCCCAATGATTTAATTATGATTTTAGCATTTTCAAGTGTATAAAAATATGTTAGCTTTAAGATATAAATTTAGAACTTCAGTTTTGTGATACCAAGAGGTACAGAATTCAGTATAATCCTTAGTAACTACCAGATACATATTCTATGGGCTTGAAATAGAAATGCCTACAAGCGGTGATCCCTTAAGCTCGAGTTTCACAGCCACAATTATGCTAAAGTCAAATTGATGAAGTTGTTTGAAACCAGAACTCTCAGTATACTAAGAATTTAGGAGTTTTGCTTCGCTAGAGACAGAGTACCCACTTTTCAGCTATAGTTTTGATTTTGACAAATTAATTTAGTCGGTAGAGATAAGGAAACAAATAGTTAGTTAACGGTTGTGAAGAGATCGTTAATCTTGGTACTAACTTCTCCGCTAGAGGACAGTTTTGCCCCCAACAATTACAGAAAAAGGGACCTAGTTAGGTGCCCACAGCTTATCCGACAGGGATTATTATAGATTTAGTAGAATCTATGATTCGCCAGGGACAGAGTCTCACTTCATAGTTTATAATTCTATAAATTTATTTATTATTGTGTTTTTATTATATTCAGCATACTATTTCCTGATGCTCTGTCGCACCCTTAATTAAAAGCATTTCATGTTTGATTATGAGTTAGAAATGGTTGTTGTAAATTTATAGAATGAAAAGTGTTTTCCTAGCTAGCTATGTATTTAAATATCAAATGATTTATGATTGCTGTATGTATATTATTTATTGTATATTCTTAGTTGTCCTATGTGGTTAATGAGTGAGAGTTCACTCACTAAGTTCGTCGACTCACTCCTCTCCTTTCCTCTCATAGTTGCAGGTACAATCATTGTTCAGTCTCCAAACTAGTAGCCACAACTATTCATTGGTGATCTTTTTACATTGTTGTAAGGCTTAGATTAGATTGTGTTAGATTTAGAGTGCTCCAATAATCTTGCAGGCAGGATCTGAGTCATGCATATATTTTGAGATATTATGTTTATTTTCATATTATGTATGAGATTTCAAAAGTTGAATCTTTTATGTTTATGTTTTCAGAGCTCAAGTATGTATTTGAAATGTAGCTTATGGTTAAAGATTTATGTAGCCAGCCATATATGTACTAGTGATTAGTTTTCAAGTGTTAAGTTTATTTTCATGTTTTAAAAATTTGAGTTTGTATGATGAGACAGTTATGATTTCATGATTAGTAGCTTTGGTTAAAAAGGATTTCCAGAGCTTGAACATTTGATACTTCAATTTTCATGAATTGGAATATTATGTTTTAAAGAGATAATCGATATTGATTTAGAAGAAAATCATGTTTTTAAGTATTATTTTATAATAAATTACGCATATAGAGAGATTCAGTGATCACAAAGCTTACGTGGGGATGAGATTCCTCACATGCCGGTCATATTCTCAAATCAGGTCGTGACAAGTAACTCATTACATTTATAGTTTCATAACTGATTTATGGAATTATTCATGCTAATGATCATTTCAAAAATGCAAGTTGAATTATATTTAGAAATGGATGTTATGTTTAAATTATGCATATAGAATGACTCAGTGACCATGAGGCTTATGTGGGGATGAGATTCCTCACATGCCGGTCACGCTCCTAAATCGAGTCGTGACAAAGGGCATAAGGCCCCAAAGCAAACAATATATGCATCGTCGGGTGTCTAGACTGTTACAAATGGTATCAAAACCATCAGTGTGCCATATAGGACGTTGAGCTCCCACGAGGAAGTGGAGTGAGTCCAACATCAATTGGGAAGGAGAACGAAACATGCCTTATAAGAGTGTGGATACCCTCTATGTAGATGCGTTTTCCCCAAAAAGAGGGAAGAGTAAACCCCATGAGGGGCATGAAGCTCCAAAGTGGACAATATATCTACATCACAGAGTGTCTGGGCTGTTACATATTGATTGGTGGGTATTTTGATTTTATAAAATAGGTTGAACGAATAACTTAATTGTTCCATGGAAACCAATTATTTAATATTAAGTTGTGATCTATTTGGGTTTGGAATTTACCATGTGATATTGGGCTTGGGCCCCGTGAGTGTGCTGGAGGGTGTAAAGATGCAAAGTAACCGAGGTCCATGATAGACAAGACCTGGTTACTATATATATATATATTGGGCAGCATCTCTGCTCCACTCTGAACCCTACTGACGGCTACTGCTCCATCAATGCACTGTCTGGCATAGGAGACAAAGAATGAGTGGAAGACCTGTGCTTGGAATGCACAATTGTGTATGTTTCTTCTCTTGGATCAGGAGTCGTGATCCATGGAAAAATGGTATGATTTGCTGTTGCAAATCAAATAGGTACGCCTGTTTTATTGGTGTTATAATTTCTTGTATTTGATCCGACAAATCTTGCAATCTAGACTTTATCCAAGGCTAGTAGTGGCCCAACAGTCTACAGCAATGGTTTGTCATTAGGGTGGTAGTGGTTTCCTAATGGCATAGATATTCCAACAACAACTGTGATGGTTTAGGTTTTAAGACATTTTTACCTTTTTATTCTTACATAAACATTCCCTTGTACATTTTCACGGGAATGGTTTTTCATTAGAGTATGGGGTAAGAATGAAAATGAATCAATCTTTATTTTGGAAATACAACTTAACAATATTTTTATAATAATTTAATTTTTATTTATTAATATTGTAAAATTATTTTACATTGTTAATCAATAGAATTTCAACAAAGTGCCAAATTATCCTAGATATTACCTGCTATGATAACTACCCAATAAGAATTGACATCTAAATTTTTTATTGGTTAGTGTTTGGAAATTAAATTTTTTTTGGGTTCAAATCATGTACCAAATTAAATATGAAAAATTTTATATTTTTAAATGAATTTAATTTCTATACACTGACAATATAGAACTTTTTTATACTATTATCTAATCAAATTATTTTATTTAAATAATTTTTTAAATAATAAAAATAAGACTCTTCGATTTTTAATTTGATGCATGGAAAGTAAACCCTTTTTATATTCAGATTTTCTAAAATATAAAAACATTTCAACTAATTAGGCAGGCAGCAGATGAGGAACTGACATTGTCAACACGCGACTTACTTTGGAGTTTGGATCGGAGTGGAGTTGTCATCAAAAGGGTAGAACTGTCTATACATAAAATTTCACTTTGTCTTCTTGTAATATACACGGTAAACAGTGAACACCTTTGTAGTCTCTCTCGTTTGTGACATTTCGTTGTCCATTGCGAATGCACAACGCAACAAGCAGTATTGTATACGTTAAAAATGGATATTATCAAGAATTTATTTGTCATTGTTTAGAATAATGTTATATCATTTAACATATAACTTTTTCCCCATTCTCTCCTTTTCTCCGTTGGCGTGACGGGTAAGTTTCCACGTAGAAATATGTGCGTTCTCTCTCCTTACAATTTCTTTCATCCCATCTAAATCTTACGCAGAACCAAACAATTGATCAGAAAGGCAGAGTGACCCACAAGTACATGAAGAAGCCAATTTACAAAGGCCCTGTGGGTTCCATGAGAAATTGGTCTTGTCTATTAGCCTCAAGAAAAACTAATGCTTCTGCCAATCGTAGTTTATGCCTTGCACATACCGTTCATCTAGACTTTTCATAACACTGCCACCGGCCCCCTTGTATGTCTTATCTGTATCAATTTCAAGACTTGTGAGCCATTATTTCTTCTTGTTTTAACTTGATTTTATCAACTTGGCTTCTTTCCATGTTGTTTAGAATTTTCACTGCCACTTTGTATGTCCAATCAGTATCAATTTTGAGACATTGGAATCTTATTAGGGGTGAAGAAATATCGGACCCGACAAACTTTGATCACATTTTTGTTTTTTATTTTATACAACAGAGGAAGAAAAGAAAGGCTACGTCCTTAAGTAGGCAGTGCCCATGTAATTATATTTTAATCCAAATGATACCCAATACGGAAGATTTGACCCCAAATTAATCCTTAACAATATTATAGACTGATTGACGTATTGGTCCATAACAAAAAGGAATTAGCCTTGATCAACTTCTATAATTGTAAAAGTTGGATACCCATTAAGGGTGTACATATCATGGGTTGGGTTGAGTTGAATCAAACTTGAACCTGATCCGGCCATTCATTTGAGCATAAATTTGATTCGATAATAATTCAACTAGTGACTAGGTTAGATCAGATCGACTTGATCTTCATACCACATAAAAATTTGAACATTATGCAAAGTAAAATTATAAAATTTTGAAAGTAAAATATAAAATTCAAGAGATAATTTAAGACGTATGTTTCAAAATAAATCATATCAATATAAAAGTCATATCAACTTATGAAGAATATATAAATTAAAGTATAAAATCTTATAATTTATTACTAATTATCTCGAATAAAATTAAACCATTAAGAAATTATTTACCATTGGATCAGGCTGGATCAACTCGAAATATGTCTCAAACCTGACCCAAAAAGTGCACTAGGCCAAATTTTATAACCCACACTTGCTCATTAAGCTTCAAGCTAGATTGAGTTGCCTTGTCAGGCTAGTCCGAATCATGAACACCCCTAATACCCATGATCCTTGAGACCCTTGCGACTGGTTATACATGTGATGTATGTGAAGCTTTGAGATTCTAATACTCATCCAAGGTGGAGTCACATGGTAGTGTTTAAGAATCACATCTACACAATTGGCCTATTAAAAGCTGACCCTCCCTGATAGTTATTAAACTGGGCATGGAAATCAGTTAGTCGAGGCATTTGTTAATAGGCCACTAGATCAACTGGTTACATTGAATATAATTAAATAAATATATTAAAATTTAAATAAATACAGTAAAATGACATAAATAATTAGCAATTTATAGCATTCGTCTATCTGTAAGAGGATTTTTCTGGTTGACGACGACCTGTCAAGTCTTTCTTCCCTGTGTTATGATTTTGACGTTTCTACGCAACAGTATATGGAATTGACGTGTTAATGAATCCAAAACGTGAAGAGACACCGGTTATGGAGTTCATTTATAAGTATCCAATTTGTCAAGTTTTCCTCCCCACGTGAAATTTACTCAAAAAAGTTATTCACCAAATAAATTAGCATGCAACGTGTGATGATCGCTATTTTAGGTACTGGTGTTACAGAAAATGGCAGAAACAGAATGCAATAGAAAAAATGAGGTACAAGAGCGCGCAATTGCAGAAATGATACTTCCATCTATCATGTGTCTCTATTTTTTTCTTGAAAAAAAAAAAAAGTCAATTTCTGTAAGAAGGAATCATAGAAAGAGAGCTTCAGTACAATGCAATGATAGAAGTAAGTAGAAAAAGTGAAAAACAGATCAAGGGCAAAGAAGATTTGGAGAGGAGAAGCCAAAGATCATTGACCAGACCCTCTGCCCATGCATTTCCTCCCAATTTTATTCCTTTGGGCTGCCAAGTTTAAGCCAATAACCAATAGACAATAGCCCATGGCCATTTTTTTTTTTAATTTTAATACAAGCCCATGGCCAAGTAATACTCATTAGTAGGAATGTAAGCGGATCAAACCAACCCATTGAATCCAAGATAACAGCCCTTGACCAATTATTATTATTATTGTTGTTGTTATTGTTGTTATTGATTACTAATTATAACATTTGCTCATATTTATTATTCATTTACTATTTACTATCATTAATATGCAATTTGAGACCTAAACAAACACACATAATTATCAGTGTTAACTTATGCCATATGAGAATTCAATTATATGAAATTTTGATATTTTACAATTTAGAGTATTTTTTATTGAATTTTTGGATAAAAACTGAAAAAAATAGATAAATCCAATGATCTAACCCAAACCAACTCGAAGTTAATTAGATTGATTTGATTCAAATTTTGCAAAATAAAATCATGAATCCGAACTAATCTGAACCCATTAAAAAGTGATCCGTTCGGATTTATTTTTCTTTTAATATAATCTGAACCAACCCGTATACACTGTCATTACACATTGTGGCGGCATATTCAACCATTAAGAAAAACAAAAAACATTATAGTGACATACGAGTCATGACTTCTTACAACTTTTATGACTTTCGATATCATATCTATCAAATAACATATATCAAAATGGACACGAGACACGATATAGATACGGAGGCACCAAACTTATAAAATTTATAGGACATTGATGATTTGTCCTCAAGTTGATGAGAATTCAATAGTTTTTAAGTCATTTTTATTTTGTCATTTGAGTTTTTAATGATTGATTCTATGAGTTTTAGTGATTTTGAGTTTATTTTATAATTCTGATAATTTAAGTGTTGCGATATTTTATTTTCAAGATTTTTATGTATTTTAAGCCATTTTGGACATCCATCGCCTTCGTGCGACCATTTTCCACCGCCCAAGAGCTCACTGGATAGCAAAAAATCACATTATGGTATTCGAGTGGTGGAAACTCACCGCTTATGCAGTCAAAAATGAGATGAAATGCTACACTTTTGATAAGTCACTGCTCAGGCGGTGAAAACTGGCGTTTGTTGTTCTTTGGGCTGCCCCTTCATGCTGTCTATCCATCATGAGGAGAAAAGTAACCCCTCAAATCCTACCAAATCACATAGGAGATAGTTCCTAAGGAGCCCAGAGTGATATACTCGAAGTATTCATTCATAGTGGCCATATCATCCTTACACCAACTTTCTTGGAGTCCACTTTTTGCCTCTTTTATTACATTGTTATTATATTATTTAATCCATTTAATCTCACATAGAATTTCTAATATGGCGATGAAAACCAATCTCGACCAAGAGGTAACCCCTTTTCATATTTGCATTGAAGTCTGTTAACTCCATACAAATTATTTTGCGTCTAACAGTGTCATAGAAATTTCATTAGCTGAACTCATTGCAAAATTTAATGACATACAGTCAAATTGATCAGGATGAAAGGTGGGTTCCCTTGGCCTTGACAATATAATGGTTTCTCACCATTAAGAATTAGAACAACCGTCTTATTCTATTACGACCCTTCTACAGAGCGTGACCAGCACGTGAGGAATTGGATCCCCACTGAAACCTCTTATCACATGACTAATTAATATGCATAAATAAATTGAATATATATATATTCAAAATATTTCAATTTTAACTAGATTTCATCAATCTGAAAAGGTTCTCAAAACATAAATTCTGAACATAAAATTCGTAATCTGAGCCATAGCCAAAACGTGCTTAAACAAATAACAGAAATTTTGAAAATAACCAAAACAATATAATACATGTCCGGGATCCTGCCTACACAATTATTGGAGCACTACTAACTGACATAATTGACAATAAGCTCCACTCCAAAGCGAAGCTCACCAAGGAAATTGTAGCACTACTGCGGAGGATCCTGTGGTACAACTGAACCTGGTAGCTATATCTGTAGGAGAAGGAAAAGAGGGGGGTGAGTTCATCAAAACTCAGTGAGTGAGCCTTCACTCACAATCCACATGGGACATCAACAAAATACATAACTTATACATGCAGCTGATATGAAATATATTATATATATAATTACATATGACTGTACTACAATAATATATTAACTGAATTCATGACAATAACTAGTAGAGAAACAGGAATAAATATATAAGCTGAATAGCTAATCTGAGCCAATGGCTAATCTGATGGGCACTTAACTAGTTCCCATAAATGGACACCTCACTAGGTTCCTTACTGTGGGTGAGTTAGTCCTCTAGCGGACCACTTGGTACCAAGGTTAACGATTAATCATGCAGCCGTTAACTCACTGATCTGTTTCTCACTATTTATTGGCTAAACACTAATAGTAATAATTTCATACAAAATTGAGATTTGTAATACTTTCTAACTGATAAATAAATCTAAATCATACATACAACAAGTATGGTCCCATAATTTTTCTAAAATGACTAATTTTCATGATAATTGTAAAAACAATAATATTTCTAAAATTGACATAATTCATAATAGCATATTCCCTTGACATAAAACATTCTAAATTTCATAAATAATTTATATAATATGGAAATATACTAATAATGACCAAAAGTATGATCATGAGCTTAAACCCACTCACCTTGGTAGCAAGGAGTATACTAACAACTTGACCTTTAAGGAGTTTAAATATTGTCAGTAACTATTTCCTCATTATTCTCTCTCTACTCTTATTCCACTCACGTTCTCTCTCCCCTCTCTCACGTTCACTCTCACTCTGCAAACACAACACTCACCCACACCTATATATATATATATATAATATAATAATCTAACTCGTGCAACACGGGCTCCCTAACTATCTATATAATAATAATATATATAAATAATATTATATTAATTCCCATGTGCCTCGTGCAACATGGTTTGCGTTACCTTTTTATATAATATTAATATATAATAATAATAATAAACTTACCTCATGTAACGCATGCCCTATTATATATATATATATATAATAATAATAATAAGAAGAATGTTACAAACTCCTGCCGTGCCTTGTTTCTTACATATATATAAAATAATAATAAGAATGTTAAGAACTCGTGCCACCCGTGTTTAAAAATAATAATAATGATAATTTATATATTAATAAATTCTATATTTGGGGTATTACATATCCATGCCCACTCGATAATGCTTTCTTCATGTTTGTATAACTTACCCAGATGATTGATTCCCTTGTTGACCAGCTCCTAAAGTCTACTTTCCTTCTAATAAGTATAACATCGGTCAACGTTGATATTAGATTCACACAATCCCTCACAAATTTTGTAACAACAAAAGCTTAAAAAGGAAGAGGAATACTATGAAACTTTATGCAATTCACTAATCTTATAACTACATATATAATCTTAACACTTTTTTTAACTTCTCACACTTAAGCTCACAAAATGTTCTTACACTAACTTGCCTCTTACAGCTATATGGAGCACAAGCCTTTTATAGGCTACGATTATTTAGAAAGAAACAAAACTATTAACTATATCATTGACTAAAACATACAGCTTATTAAATGCTAAGCCAAGTTTTTCAACTTGGTAGGGACACCACAATTAATGCTAAGTTTCCAAGCATGCTTAGACATTCAATGCTTGGTTTTATTTTTCAACATTGCATCCCTTAAACGAAGCATTTAAAGTTGATCATTCCAAGTATTTTCTTCAATTGGAAGAATAATTCATTCTTCAAAGGCTTTGTAAAAATATCTGCAAGTTGTTCTTCAGTGTGATAATAATCAATCAACACTTCTTTTTCAGCGACCAATTCTTGAATATTGTGGAATCGAATATTGATAACTCCCTTAGGAGTTATGTTTTTCTTTACTTTTCTTAGAATTTTTAGTTTGTTGATAGTTGATTTTAGTTTTCATGGTTGCCCTTTTTACATCATTTGGTTTAAATTCTTGCATGATTACACTCACGTTTAACCTTGCATTCTAGTTATGTTTTCCATTGGTTTTATAGCTTTTTGGAAGAAGAATTAGGGAAGAATTTGAGCTAGTAGTGTAAAAGAGAAAGAATTGTAGCTGAAGAGATCATGTCAGAAATCCATGCTAGAGCATAGAAATCCATACTAGAGCATGGCTCCTGAAATTAAAGCCACCCTACAGCATGGGAACCTACGTTACAGCGTGGCTTGTTGTGAAAATTCTCATATTTTCACTTAAACTATGCTCCAGGGTAGCCATAGCCACGCTACAGCATGGGTGCATGAATCTGACATGTGGACTGGGCTTCTATACTGACTCTGGCAGCCCATGATTGGCACAAAAACCTAGGTAAATGCGCTCAGAAGGAGGACAACATCAGAATAACAAATTTGGAAAAGAGGAGGCTAGAACTTGGAGCAAGGAAATTGAAGCTTCAAGAGCTTGAGAGAGAGACCTCTCTTGGAATTGTGCTTCAACTCTTGTGTATTTTCTTTGTTCATGGCTTTCTTTGATATCTCTTTCATTTATGTTGTTTTTATTGCATTTGCCATGATTTGTAACTAAACCCTTTGCTAAGGGTGATTTATGGAGACTATGTGTTTGACATTATGCTAATATGAATGAATGTATGTTTTACTCTCATTTGATAGTGAGTATTGTATGTGAGTTTATTTTATCTTGAATTGTTTGATTACCAATTTAGGATCATAGGGATTTTTACAAATTTGAGAAAAGGAGTAAAAATCATGCCTATGAATGCAATGCCATGAGTTGAATGACACCTAGAGATAGGCAAACATAATTTATGTGGTATTGAAGGGTTTGAGAATCAGTTGTAGACTTAAGTATGTTAAGAGATTAGGTGTTTGACTTTACTTGTGTGGTATTAGATGATATTGAGAAAGGCTTTTACTGACATGATGACCCTACCATCACTTAATTGAATTTGGACAAGACATATTGATATTCATGTTATATTTTGTTAACACATAGTTGAAGTAAATCACCCTAGCATTTACCTCCATCAATTCTTATATTGCTTTTACTTTGTTTTAGCACTTTAGCTTTATTCCTTTTGATATCATCCTTTTTCAATTGTTCAACTTTTTATCTAATTACCTATAATCGGTACTTGAATTTTACTTTATTACTTGACAACCTAGTATACTTGCTAGTGTCACTCTCTTTTGGGAGCGATCAAATATCTATATGCTTGGATCTCTCATGAAACACTGGATTTTTGCAAAGTGCAATAGCAAACTTGTTGTCACAAAATATTGTTGTGGGAGTGTTTTGCTTCTGCTTCAATGCTTCAATAATTCTTCTTAGCCGCACTGTCTATGTAGCACAACTAGCTGCTGCAATGTATTCAGCTTTAGCTATGGAGAGTGCAACAATGGGTTTTTTCTTTGAAGACAAACATACTGTGCCAGATCCAAGATGAAAAACATATCCTAAAGTACTTTTCCTTGTTTCTACGTCACCTACCCAATCACTATCTATATATCCAACAAGCCTCACATCATTAGTATCACCATAAAAAATTCTATCAGTCATGGTACCTTTGATATACCAAAGAACTCTTTTAGCTGCTTGCAAATGATAAGTGTGTGGGCTCCTCCATGAATCTGCTTAATAATCTAATTCCAAAAACTATGTCTAGTTTGGTTACAGTCAAATACCTGAAACTTCCAATCAAACTCTTGTAATAATTAGTATCCACAGTTTTTCCTTGATCTTCCCTTATCAATTTCAGCTTCTCTTCAACTAGAGTGGAGATTGGCTTTGAATTCTCTATCTGAAACTTTTTCAAAATATCATTAGCATATTTCTTTTGAGAAATGAAAATAACATGATCCTGTTGAACAACTTCAATGCCTAGAAAGTAAGATATTAGACCCAGATATGTCATTTCAAAATGTTTCACCATGGCCTCCCTGAATTTGGCAATAATCTTCAAATTATTTCTAGTGAAAATCAAATCATCAACATAAAGGCATACAATAAGTATATCATCAGACTCAATAGATTTGATGTACAAAGTATGTTCAAATGGGCATCTTTGAATACCATTCTCAATGATATAAGAATCAATCTTCTTGTACCATGCTCTTGGTGCCTATTTCAAACCATACAATGCTTTCTTCAATCTATAGACTTTGTTTTCTTCTCCAGAGATCACATAACCTGCAGGTTGCTCAATATATACTTCATCCTCCAAAGTATCATTCAGAAAAGCAGACTTGACATCCATTTGATATATCTTCCACTTATTTTAAGCAAAAAGTGAAATAATCATCTGAATTGTATCAAGTCTAGCAACGGGGGCAAATACCTCAAAGTAATCAATATCTGGCTTCTGCTTGTATCCTTTCACAACCAATCTTGCTTTGAACTGGTCAACCCCACTATTGGGCTTGTACTTTGTCTTGTATACCTATTTCACTCCCATTGGTTTCTTATCTGTAGGCAAATATGCTAGTACCCAAGTATCATTTTTCTCAATTGCAAAAATTTCTTCATCCACTACTTTTCTTCAATTCTTGTTAGTGGAAGCTTCTTGAAAGCTTACTGGCTCAAAATTTGTAAATAAAGCAAAATTGATAATCTCCTCATCAAATGAATCATTATCATTGCTCACAACATAATCATCCAGTCTTGCTGGTAATTGACAATTCCTTTGAGCCTGACTTGATTCTAGTTGAGCTAATGTGCCTACTTGTCCATCTTTTTCTTCTTCTTCTTCAAAATTGTCAGAAATCACCAGGGGCTCCTTCTAAGTTTCGGAAGACCAATCCCATATTACTTCTTCATCAAAAGTCACATCTCGACTGATGATCACCTTTTTTGTATCTAGATTATACAATTTATATGTCTTCGAGTTCATGCTGTAATCAATGAAAATACATTTCTCACCTTTGTCATCCAATTTCTTCCTTAATTGATCTGGTACATGAGCATATGTAATGCACCCAAAAACTCTGAGGTGATGAATTGAAGGCCTCCATCCACTCCAAGCTTCTTCAGGAGTCTTATTATGAACATTTCTTGTTGAGCACTTGTTCAAAATATACACAGCAGTAGTAACTGCTTCTGCCTAAAATTCTTTTGGCAGTTGTTTGAACCGCAACATGCATCCACCATGTCCATGATTGTCCTCTTCTTCCTTTCAGCTACTCCATTCTGCTGGGGAGTATATCTGGTTATCAGTTGATGTTGAATCCCATGCTGCTCAAAGAATCATGCACATGCAAGATATTCATGTCCTTTATCTGTTCTTAGAATCTTGATTCTGTAACCACTTTGATTCTCCACAAATACTCTGAATGAGTTGAAAACATCACATGCTTCTGATTTATGCTTCAAAAAATACACTCAAGTCTTTCTGCTAAAGTCATCAATAAAAGTAATAAAATACTTGCTTCCATTATGTGATGGGACATGAATAGAGCATAGATCTGAATGCACAATCTCCAGCAACCTTTTTGCTCTCCAAGATTTTCCAACAAGAAATGATTCTTTATGCTTCTTTCCCAATTGACAAGTCTCACAAATACAATTAGGAATTTGAATAGCTAGCAAACCAGAAATAAGTATTTTTCTTGATAGGTAATTTAATCTAGAAAAATGATAATGTTCAAAATGCATGTGCCATAACCAGCTATCATCAGATATCATTGAACTCAAGCAAGAAAATTTTTCATGTTGAATTTTCAGTGGGAAAAGTATGTTCTGAGTCATTTTTACCTTGGCCATAAATCTTTCACTCTTGTCAAATATTGTGTAGAATCCTTCATAAACTTGAATATTATAGCCTTTCTTTGACAACTGTCCCAAATTCAACAAATTGTTATCAAGACCAGGAGCATAAAACACATCAGAGATGAAATTATGAGAACTTTCTTTCAATTTTATTTTTATTCGACCTTTTTCCAAAATTGGAATATTTGATTTGTTCCCAAATTCCACAGATGATTGCTGCAACCAGTATTTAAATACCATATATTTTCTTCAACATCAAAAGAATTGCTTGCTAAAAATAGACTTTGTGGATTAGAATTCTCACTAATATCATGACACTGGTTTTTGACAATATTTGCTTGAGTGCTACTACTTTGATTCATTGGTCTAGATTTGCAATCTGCAGCTCTATGGCCAACTTTTCTATAGTGAAAATAATTAAAATTTATTCTTTCTTGATAAAAATTATCTCTTCCCCTTGCTCAATTAATAAGCCCAAAATTATTTCCTCCTCTTCCTTGATTGTGTAGTATGAAATTATTGCCTTTTTCTTGATTATAATTAGTGCCATGACCTTTTCTTCTGAAATTTCCTCTGCCTTGGTCATAACTTCTTTCTTCTCCTTGATGACTTAATTCAACAAATTTGTTCAAATTCACCTGACTCTTCAAGGCTTCTTTTACTGATTTTTTCATCTTTTCCAAGATCCTGTTAACATGACTTTCTATACTTACTTGCAATTTTGCGATTGTCATTCTGTCTGTATCATGTGACTCAATTATTATAGTTATCACATGATCAAATTTGATTAGCATAGTGTGAAGGATTTTCTCAACCACCTTGCTATCTTCAATATTTTCTCCGTATACTCTCATCTTATTGATAAGGTTAGTGACATGAGAAAAATATTGTTCAATAGTTTCTGAGCTGAACATCTCATACCTTTCATATTCTCTGCGCAAAGACTGTAACCTTTGTAAGACAACTTTAGAGTATCCCATGCTTCTTTGGCAGTTTTGGAATTTGTAATATTACCAAACACCGAATAATCCACTCCTTGATGGATTTGTGACAGTGCCAATTGGTGTCTCCTTTAAGTTGCTTGATCTTCTCCTTCTTGAATGTCTGGTTCAACAAAGCTCCAAATATTATGAGCTTTTATATAGGTGCATATTAAAGTCTCCCAATAATAATAATCAAGTTTCCCATCTAATTTGGAATCAGACCAAACAATGTTGTAATTGTTTGCCATACTGACTATAAAAAAAATTAATTATATGAGACCACTCTTGTTTCTCATAAACTTTCTAAAATTTAGTGCTGGATTTAACCAGTTCTGATATCAATATGATATCAGATTCACACAATCACTCACAAATTTTGTAAGAACGGAAGCTTACAGAGAAAGAGGAATACTATGAAACTTTATGCAATTCGCTAATCTTATAACTACACACACAATCTTAACACTTTTTTAAACTTCTCACACTTAAGCTCACAAAATATGTTCTTGCACTAACTTGCCTCTTACAGCTATATGGAGTACAAGCCTTTTATAGGCTACGGTTATTTAAAAAGAAACAAAACCATTAACTATATCATTGACTAAAACATACAGCTTATTAAATGCTAAGCCAAGTTTTTCAACTTTGTAGGGACACCACAATTAATGCTAAGTTTCCAAGCATGCTTAGACATTCAATGCTTGGTTTTATTTTTCAACAAACATCATTTCATTTTCAGGGTGGATGGTAACTATCAAGCCTTCCTTACCTTACATTTTCTACTCGGCAATTATATATTAATGGAATTGACATGCATATCACTCGGTTTCATCCATAAAATTTTTATCCAAATCTTTTTGCTCTTTATTAAATATATTTGAAATAAATATAATCAAAGTTACTTTTAATTTATTAATGGAATTGACGGGCATATGACGTTTTATTATTCATAAAAAATTTATCCATATTTTTTTTTCTCTTTATTAAATATAATTCAATTTATTTTTAATTTATTAATGGAATTGATGTGCATATGACTCGTTTTCATCCATAAAACTTTTGTCCATATCTTTTTCCTCTTTATTAAATATATTTTAAATAAATATAATTGAAGTTATTTTTAATTTATTAATGAAATTGACGTGCATATGCCTCTGTTTCATCCATAAAATTTTTATTCTCTTTATTAAATATATTTTAAATAATATAATTGAAGTTATTTTTAGTGTATTAATAGTATAAAATTTTTCAATAATCTAATCATATCATATATTAACACATTGAGAAAATATGTCTGATTTCATCCTTTATTTTAAAACTAATAATATAAAAATATTTTACGTCCTAAATGTATCAAAATTAAGTCAATGAAATTTTCAAGTATTGATGCATAATTCTCCAAACAGATCATAATAATGAACAGAAGAAAAAAATTATAACAATATTCATAAATACATTCAGACATATAGAGTAGCATTTGGTCAATAAATCACATCGACGTGGCTTAGTTTGCTCCTTTGATCTTTTGATCTTTTCCAAATTTACTAGTAAGAACTAAGAAGTTTATAAAAAAACACTTGATTTTCCACATGTATATGTATTATTTTAACGCGTGAAGTTTGCAACACGTCATCCCACTTACGTCATAAAAAAATAAAAGCCTTGATATCCTTCTCCATATAAATCTCCGAAAAGATGCGTAAGTATTTCTACCTAGGAAGGAATTCTAGTCTGAGTACCAATTTCGATCTTTTGTAGAGATCATTATGAAGTGCGCCGCGGTCATCACAAACCGGAAAAGCAAAAGATTCCATGAATGTCACTAATACACGGTAAGGTTGTGAGGATGATGATGATGATTATTATTATTATTGTTATTTTTATTTTTGGGTAAGGTTGTGATTAAATCAGCATTTTTTCTTGAATGATTAGCGCGTTTATATGGATCATTTGTTTTTTTTTTTTTTGTTTTTCTCTCAATAAGTAACAAGTTCATAACCCAAACACACGGGCACTGGGCCGGAGCTAGGCACTAATTTTGAGAGGGCTAACACTAAAATATAGACATAAAAAATAATAATATATTTAAATATCTAAGTAAGTAAAATATTTATAAGAACTAATCAATCAAAAATATTTAATCTTGAGGCAGGCACTAATTGTATTTTTTAAGTTAGATAGAAATAATCAATCGAAAAATAAAACAAGAATGGATGATAAAATTGAAGTAATTGAGATATTAAACTTATTTAATTATTCTAAAATTAATGACATATTATCCTATAAATCCTTCTAATTAATATATAAAAACTATTGAGCAGAGCCAAATACATATAAATATACAAGAAATTAAAAATTTTACGGAGCCACTCTATGACCCTCCGCCCCTCCCAGGGGAGCTGCATGAGTTAAAAGAACTACGAAACCAAAACCCAAAAAAAAAAAAAAAGAAGACACATAAAACAGTAACAGCATAGAAAACAACCAGAATCAAACCAGAGAAAAACAATGGTGTTTATAACTTTATATACATCGTTTTATTCATACGGGGTTAATTAGCTTCTTCCTGCTAAAAAGTTGTTGGTTCAACATCTTAGAGGTTGAGGTTCTTTGGGGTAGCGTAACTTTTTTGGGGGCAGGAGTCGGCACCTGCCCTCAACCGAAGAAATTTTGTTAAATTTTTTTTAGTAAAATATAATCTTAGGCTTTATTTTATTTCTATCCGTTCTATTTCTAAATATATTATCCCTTGTTCTCGAGAAAGTTACACTTTAATTTATTTTTAAATTTGTTATTAATTCTTTATTATCTCATACTTATTGTCTCTTTTTTTTTTTACCAAAATTCCTTTTGTTAATAGTTATATATATATATATATATATACACACACATGTTTTTAATTTAATTTTTAAAATTTTACTATATTAAGAAAATGAAATATAGGTAAAAAAAATCATTTGTAATAATTATTTTCAAAAAATAAAATTAGATGTTTTTTATAATATTAAAATATAAAGTATAAAAAAATTATTCATTTTGTATATAAAGATAGAGAACACAACAGAAATATTTTGTGATGGCACTATAGAAATATGCATTAATATTATAAAATTAATAGTTGAAAAATGCATAATTTTATTGTTTAAAATAATTATTACAAACTATTTTTATTATTAATTATTTTTAATTCTAATAACTCATTTTCTTAGTATAAATAATAATTTGAATTTATATATATATATATATATATATATATATATATATATATAAAACTCAATATTTTATATTGTTAGCCACATATATTTTATTTTATAAAAATTGTGTGCAAATTAATTAGGTGTTTTAGTCAAAAGTAAAATAAAAAGTATGAAAAATAATTTAATTAATGAAAAATTTGAACATCATTTAAAGTGTAGTATTTCTTAATTTTAAAAGGAAAATGTGTATGGTTCAGAAATAAAGGAGACGGAAGAAAATATATATATATATGTGTGTGTGTGTGTGTGTGTGTATTGATCAAATTAGGTCCATGTAGTTTTAAATATAGTTACACCACTTAATAACTTTTAATAAAATAAATTTTCCGTCAATCCATAGTAGTAGCACTGTTTGGTAAAACAATGCAAAAATTGCTCTCAATAAGCATAAGTCATGGAAGTAGTGTTTGCTAAATATATTAAAAAGTTGCTCTCAAATTATAAAATGACTAGAATGGATATAACAAATGGAGGGAGAATCTTTGAGGGAAGAATCATAAATTAAAACTCTTAATTAAAAGAAAGATAAAGTTGAATTTTTATTCAAATTTGAGGGTTATAATAGTATTTTAGATTCTTTTTTAATTTCAAAATGTAGAAATCAACTTTAAATTCACTTCATCACGTGCTCTCAAAATCACTCACAACTTTTAAAAGTTAGGAGCAAAAGCAAATTAGGTTTTTTTTTTTCGTTTTACCAAACAAAAAATATTGACTAATGTATTTCATAAGTCAGAACACCTGTCCAAAAAATATTTTCAGGCCCATCCTAAATAAACTAATTTGTATTGGTAATTTCTCTAAAAGTGATTATGATAAAAAGTAATAAATTTTTACTTTTTCCATAATCAATTCTAGAAGTAATTCTTTAGTTTAGAATCTTGAACCAAACATATTTTAATAAACAAGATCAATTCGATGATCCCACCAAGAAACCAAACATGCTTAAATGTTGTGTGTTGTCCATTTTTTTTGGCGTTTACTCTATGGTTTGTGCTCACACTGCTACTCCTTGGGTTGAGCCATTGAAAAAGAAAAATTGGATTGACATGAAATTTTTCAAGCACAATTTAAACATATAAACATTCATAGAAGAAAAAGGATTAATCGATGAAGCTCAACTATGTGCATTCATACATAGGTGCTATTGACACTGCTAGAGGATTGCTCAGAGCCCCAATAACATAGAAAGTGAAGAAGAAAATATAAACAAACAAATGAAAGGTTTTACCTTGCTTCTATTCTCCCTTCTTTTGCTGGATAATATGGCATTCTCTAATGCAACAGACACTATTGATACACTGAAATCTATCAGTGATGGTGAGACCTTAGTTTCAGCTAATGGAATGTTTGCACTAGGATTCTTTAGTCCAGGAGCCTCCAAGAATCGTTATGTGGGAATTTGGTATAAAAAAGTCCCAAACCTAACAGTAGTATGGGTTGCCAACAGAGACACACCCCTCAATGACTCATCAGGGGTATTGAAGATCAATGACGCTGGAACTATAGTCCTTCTCAACCATAATAACAGTGTTATTTGGTCCACCCCTAACACAACAAGAGCAGCACAATCTCCAGTTGCAATGCTTTTGAATTCTGGGAATTTCGTTGTGCAAGAGAAAAGCAATAGTCACCCGGAAGATTTCTTGTGGCAGAGTTTTGACTATCCATGTGACACTTTACTAGCTGGACAAAAGCTTGGAAGAAATCTAATCACAGGAAAGAATTGGAGCCTAACATCATGGAATAGCCCTGATGATCCATCTCTGGGTAGATATAGTTATCAAATTGATGTTGATGGATATCCACAATTAGTTTTGAGAAATGGCAATGGCAAAAGATTTCGTGCTGGATCATGGAATGGTAATCAGTTTAGTGGGACGCCCCAATTGAAACCAAATTCTATATTTAGATATAATTTTGTTTCTAATGAGAAAGAGGCATATTATTTTTATGAGCTTATCAATAGTTCAGTTTGTAGTAAGTTGATGATAACAACAGAAGGGTTTAGCTACCGTACTACTTGGAGTGAAGAAGAAAAGGAATGGACCGCCTTTACACACTTACCAGATGATGACTGTGATCGCTATGCAAAATGTGGAGCATATGCTAGTTGCAACACAAACAACCTTCCTTTATGTAGTTGCTTGGATGGATTTGTGCAGAAGACAGCAGATTCTTCTAGCAATTGTGTCAGGAGAACTCCTCTGAGTTGCAATGGAGATGGGTTTTTGAAGGTTTCCGGCCTAAAATTACCAGACACAGGAAGATCACTGTTTAATAGAAGTATGAGCCTTGAGGATTGTAAGATGTTCTGCATGAATAATTGCTCTTGTACAGCTTATGCAGCTTTGGATATCAGCAAAGGGGCAAGTGGATGTTTACTCTG